>JADLZL010007342.1:0-65130 GCA_015844335.1 Chrysopogon serrulatus
TGCATGGGACAATTAAGTAACGAAGACTACTCTTGATATCTAATTCATCATAAACTACTACTTTTAATAAAATCAACTTAAATTCTCATGCTAGGTGGACACATGGACTGAATGTATACTGGAACATTGACAGACGAAACAAAAAAAAGACAGGAAAAAGCAGGCGAGGAATGACGAAGAAAAAGGAAAAAAAATATACCAAACAATGAAATTCTTCATGGTTTATTAGTTTATTACTATCGGTAAATACAAATATAAATGGATATAGACTATTTTCGTGTTATATCAGAGTAGTATTTAGAAGTGATCAACAAAGTTCAGTCTTCAGTTTAGCATGGACCAATGACCACACCATTTTGGGGGCTGGATAAGTTGTGGTTGTGTTTGGCTGGCTTGTTTACTAGCCAAAATTTGCATAAGCAACCAGCCAACCAACAGCTCCTACAGTAAAAGTAACTAGCCAAATCTATGGAACCAGTTGAACTTTGGACAGCTGAACACACCCTATATATAGGGCGCCACATAGCTGTGGGCCTGCACAGGACTTGCAGTCCTCTGAACGCCTCATCCACATCATGTATACTAGAGTTTTGGAGCAGTAGAAACATAGTAATAGAGAATAGAGAATCTAGATGTTGATGACTTAAAAAGTGTTGGCAGACTAAAGCGTATTAGAACAGATGGTATGATCATTCAATAAATCTTCAACACCTCATTGTAATGCACGAGCATGTTTTCTAGTCTATAGAAGTATTCAAAACTGACACTGTTCACTTCTGACTTTTCTGCATCAACACATGTTCGTTCCTATTCGTGAGCGCGGCAATGCATATTCGTATCTATATCCAGCGGTTGTTCTCGTATTTGATTCCAGATTTTGCAAAAGAAAATATGAAAACAAATAAGATATGAGGCTATCAGCAACATTCGTCCCAGACTCTCAAGTCCGATTACTATACAGTATACACTACTACTGCCTCGTGTGTGCTTACACGGGAGTACCGTGGTTTTTTTTTTTTTTAAAAAAAAAAAAAAACTACCTCCTTGTGTGAGGGATCAGAGGTCAGGTACTCTCACGTCACAGGTGGACAGTTGACTGGGAACTGATCCACTAAAATTTGCTTGCTTTCAACCCAAATGAATAAAAACACGAACCTCAGATAATCTGTACATGTCAGAGAGTAATAAGCATATCGTTCTATAGTCTATACTGATTTGTATTATCAAAGATCTCCAAATTTAATCATTTGTTTTGAGAAAGTGATGCAGTGCATAAACGAATTCTCGTCAATTTGGATAAAGCATCCAAACGACACATGCAGATCAGAGCACGCATACTGACATATTATTTCTATCTATATGTATTGCAACAGCTTACAGCCGATCGATCAAATGGAGAGGTCCTCGAGCAGCTCATCGAGCTCCTTGTCGTCGGAATGATTCAGCTCAATGCATCCAATACCCATGGCAAGTTCTTCAACCTCAGCGCAGCCTCGCTCGCTGCCGTCCTGCTCCTGCATCATCTTACCCGCGCTCCTGTTGTACCTCTTCTTGACGAGCACTGCGTCAGGCAACTCGTGGCGCTGCCCATAGCTCTCCAGGTCGTCGTTGTTACAAGAGCTGACGTTGCAGAGGTCGTACCCTAGCACAAGGTCCCCAGGGTTGAGCCGCCAGCCGATATGCGTCTTCACGGTGAAGACGGTGTCGTTCTTGCCCAAGTCCGACGCGCGGGCGACCTGCACCCATGAAATCGGGTACGGCGAGATGGGCCCGTGCGCCGGGACGAAGACTCCGTGTCGGTGATGGTCCTGCTCCACGTCGAGCACGACGTACTCCACGAGCCGGCGGCTGCTGAGCAGGGGCTCGAACCTGTACCGGTCGTACTCCACCATGCTCATCACGGCGATGCGCATGGTGTTGGTGTCGAGCAGCTCGATCGACTTGCTGACCTTGACGCAGAGCACGAGCGGGCCAAGGCCGCCGAGGGCGCGCGACGCCTCCCTCGGCAGGAAGATGAGATCGTCGCGGCAGATCGCGCAGAGCTCCACGGAGAAGCCCACCTTGATATTGTTAGCCGAGACGAGCTGCCTCACGACGCCGACGACGCGGGCTGGCGCGACGGACGAGACGAACTCGACGAGGCGCGCGGCGTGGGAGCGCGACGCGAAGTAGAAGTCGAGCCCAACCGAGCTGCCGTCCACGCGGACGGCCGCGTCCGCGGCGCCGTGCGTGACGATCTGCTGGTCGAGGTGGATGAGCGTGCGGCGGTGCGACGCGCGCTGCCGCACCTGCACGACGGCGGACCACTGCAGGTCGGGGCCGGCGGCCCGGGCCCGCGCCCTGCCGCAGGCATCGCAGAAGGCGGTCGCGGACGACGAAATCCGCGACGTGGGCCTCCTCCACCGTCACGCCGTGGGTGGTCTCGCGGCGGAGGCGGACGCGGAGCGCGAGGCGCTTGGGGGGGTGCGGGTGCGGGTGCGGGTGCGGCTCGGTGGGGACGGCGACGAACTCCGCGGCGGCGATCGCGACCCCGTGGAGGGCGGTGTGGCGATCGACAAGGCGGAGGAGGATCTGCATGAGCTCGGCCGAGTCCGGCGCGGCGCGGATCCACGACCCCGGGCGTCTGAGGTACGAGGAGCACGACGGGCAGCGCACCACGTCGGAGTGGCGCGGCACGCTCTCCGCGATGGCGATGCGCGCGCGGAGGCAGCTCGCGCACGTGTTGGCCGGGTTCGGCGCCACGACGCCGCAGGTGGAGCAGATGGACGTGCACGATGCGGCGCCGGCGGCCTGCTGCTGCTCCGGTGTGAGGAACATCCTGCCGGCGAACGGCGATGGTGGCGACGGCTGCATCGTGGCGATAGGTGGAAAGGAAGAGCGACGTCTGGGTCGAGGGCAGAAACCGCAAGGGGTAATTAGGGTACAGTTTAGTGGACTCTATTGGTTGCCCGGCCCGTGCGAAATAACAGTTTCTGGGCTTTTCGTAAGGTATATAGGGCCCAGTTGGGCTTCCAGCCTCCGCCGTGTGTGCGCGGCAATGGCGAGCTACGCGGACCACCCTGCGCTCGGCCCAACCAAGGCCCATATATGAGTCAAGAAGTCTGCTCGCCTCCTCCCAGCCAGCCGGGCTCCCTGCAACCGGCAGCCGGAGGTGCTAGGCTGCACGATGGCTGCGTCAGATGGAGCCCGCGGCAGCAGAGGCAGAGTATGCAATACAGTAGCACTACTTCGACAACATGAGGAACTTCCTTGTTGCAGTTACTGCGATAGTGCGATGAGATGCATACGGTTCATGAACAAGACAGTAATTCAATGTTAATAGGAATGGAATATTGAATTCTAGCGATAGCTATTATTTTGCATGTTGCACTAGAGGAGCTGTTCCCTGAAGAAAATAATAAGATAAGATGGCTAATTAGGATCACAATTTTCTAATTGCATGTTGCGTAACAGTTTACATTTGTCCGGGCAGCATCTCCGTTTGTCTGACCCTGAATATACTCCGACAGAATCTCTGCAACAGTTGTGAACTCTGACCGACAAAACAACCAAGGCATCGAGGAAACAGAAGGCTACAATGCATACATGCAGATGATACAGGACAAGTGAAACTTCCTAGAGTTTAGGTAGTCGCATGGAATTCCCAATGTTGAACAATGACAGCCCTTGTTGCAAGTTGCAAAATAGAAAGAGGAAAAGTTGAGGGGTAAAACAACGTTGTCGTTGCATACGAGAATTCGACAGATATATCCCTACTTGTGGTATTCCACACAAAATTGGGATTTGTCCTATATGTAGGGGGCCTCCAATGAAGAGTGGAACAGCATTCTAGAGGCAGGCAAGTCATCGATGATACTGTGAACATGCCCACAGTGACAGAAGAACATGCAGAGACCAGCTGCTAGAACTTTTAGGCCTCTTCATTCGTGATCGTGAGCCTTTTGGACGCCTATCCATCTGGCGTAGTCAATCCAGCTGTTCACAAAGCACACCAGTAAGCAAATACAGCAGCAGCAGAATGTAAGATTTCAACTTCCGGTGAGGTAGTGAATGTTACTCACAGCAAAGAGCCAAGGAATGTGTTGCCCGTACGAACGATGAAGGACATTGCACTCAGTATTAGCTTCTGGTTATGCAGCAACGGCTCCAGTATCCTCTGTTCGATCACACCAGCCAGAAGCTGATACCTGATGAAGCATAACAAATTTTGTCATAAGAATGAAACTGTGAATGGCAAACCAAATTGTTAACATCAACATCATCATCTGTATCTATTTGCTACATGTTCCACGATCAAGATTGCCAATTCAACTGATACGCTTACTCCCTCTGGTTACCCATAGCAAAACAAGATAATCAGTCATCCCATAGCAAAACAAGATAATCAGTCATAAATTCAAAAGCTTAAGTATATCTTGTATGCTAAAATATTTAGGAACTCTGTTTACCTGAGGTTACTAGAGATTGACATGTATACACCGTAGGCAACACTAGTTTGGAGAACTGGAATTTCGATGACCTCATCCTCAAGATCCTTATTAATAGCCGCCTTTGCTTTGAGCGCTGCACTGGTGAAACTAGTGCCGATCTGGGAAGATGACAAATTCATAGGCATTGCAAGCTTAGAGAACTAATTCAGGGAGATGAAATCAACTAATACATAAATAATTTTTGCATGCATAACAGCATATTGCTAGCAGATAATTCCCATTTTGAGTAAATGTTTCCTCGTAATAGGATCATGTTCAACTGTATATCGCTCAGAAATGATAATGACAATTTTCTAGCAAAAGATCGAAAGAGACTGCTAATGAAGATCTTCACAAAATAACTATGAGAACATACCAAAGAAGCAGTAGTTCCCACTACAAAAAGTTTTGCACCATTCCTCTGCAAAGAAGCACCCGCTGTTTAATTGATCAACATGACTTGCAAATAAATACAGGCAACTACGATTATCATAAAATAGTTAACAATCGGTGCAATGAATCTACTTTACCACAAAAGCTCCAATCCTCTGCAGAAGTGTGAATGATCTTCCACCCATAGCAATCTGCAAAAAAAAAGTCACATAACATGTTTCAGAATACAAGGGAAAGAAATAGGGGGTCCATTCAACTCTAGGAAAAGGGAAACTGTTGCTTACTTGGAAAGTATTATCAGGGCAGTTATAGAAAAAGTTGGCAATAGCTGAGGCATTTTTTGCAATTGGCGGCTGTAAACCAACAGTTGGAGCAGGAAGATAGACAAGCATGACATCCGCAACAATTGCCATGACCTAAGGTAGTATCATAAGCAACAACTGAATTAGATTCTATATCAGAAGAGTTTAAATGTTCAGTATAGAAAGGTGCAAATCATGTGATGTCCATGGAAAAGCCAGGGCTCTAACATATTTGGATTATTGTGATTGTTTTGTTTCCAGAACTGATTATGTAACAAAATAATGAGTCTCATCCTCATTAGATGAAACTGAACCTATTTCCAATTTTTTTCCACAACTGTCATAGTCCCCAGCGACAGCCAACATCTGTTTGACAAAGAACACTAGAAATGCAGATACTGATAAAGAGCCCGCTGGTAAAGTTAGTTTAACCAACCACGTAAAGTAGAGACTATTCAGAATTTTTTTATAAAAAGTACCTCCCTTGGTTAATCTTCTTTTACAGTACTTGTAATTTTGTTTTACTAGGAACGATACTGATAAAACTGTACCAATAAAGAGTGAGATAGTGTTCACACAGCCAATCTTTATATTTTCAAACATATTAATGGCCAAACCTTAAAACAGATACAGGCAGGTAGGGATTCTAGGATGTAAAGTGAAAATTTGGATGAGTAGTATCAACTTATAAGATTTTGCTAGTTTTCACATTTCAGTTCCAAACCTTATACAATTGCTGCAAAGATGAAAGTGCAGATTTGTCCTGACTAACAATCTAATGTGCTATCAGTTGAGAACTAGTACCAAAACGAAGACATAATGAAGGTTGAAGCAAGTTAGGCGGGCGTACCACATCAGATATGACGACTTCAATCTCGTTGAAGAAATTATCCCCTCTCTTCTGCCACTCAGCCGTAGACTGAACAAAAGGAGTGTAGTGTAAAAGGAGTCAAATTTATTAGCACTACACAGCTCGACCCAATTGACCAATACAGAACTGACAGGATTAGTATTTGTTTTTCATAAAAAAAAAAAAAAAATAGAAAAGAAGAGAGTACCGAGGTGAGAGGTGACCTTAGCGACGAGACCGATGCCACACTCTATGCCGAGCTTGGTGAGGAAGAGGTCGTCGGCGAGGAGCCTCTCCCTGAAGCCGTGGAACTGGAGGAGCCATCGGATGAAGCCGTTGGCCTCGAGTTCGGCGAAGCGGTGCACGATGTCGCCCCCGATCCTGCCGCTCTCGATGGCGGCGGCGAGATCGGACGGCAGGGTGTCGAGCTTCCGGCCCAGCTGCGCCAGCACGAAGAGCGCCTCGCCGCGGGCGTCTCCAGGCGCGTCGTCGCCGCCACCCTCGCCGCCATGGTTGTCGTGGCTGTCGTCGTCGCCGCCGCCACCCTCGCCGTCGCCGCTGTCTCCGCCGAGGTGGTTGAGGGGCCTCGTCGGCGGTGACGGCGGCGGCGTCGGCGGCGGGCGGCGTCATCGCTAACAAAGCCGCCGCCGGCAATGGAGGAGGAGGCGGAGGGTGGTGGGAGCGCGCGGTGGAGGGGCGTGCCCGGGGCCGGGAGGTTGGCGCGCGGAATGCGGGCGCGCAGCGGCGGCGGGAGCGCGGCGCGCGAGAAGGGGGAGCAGCGGGAGGCGGCCGGGCGCCCGGTTCGGGAGGTGGAGGTGGAGCGGCGTGGGCTGAGCGGACGCGGCGGAGAGCGACGACGCCGAAGAGGATGGCGGAAGGGCCATGGTGACGAGGCGGCGAGCGAGCGAGCGGGGTGGCTGGCTCGCCGCGGGGCGGGGCGGAGCGGGGAGCGTGAGCGAGAGAGGGAGCACGCACCGTACAGCACGGTGGGGTTATGTACGAGGAGTGGGCCTTGGTTTGGCGGCGCGGGCGGAGGCAACGAGGCGGCGAGGGGAACGTTGGTGCCGCCGCCAACCCAGCCAACAACGAGGGGGTTAGTATACGTTACGAGGGAGGCGGAGGCGGGCGGGCCAACCCGCGACCGCGAGCGGGACGACGGGCGATTCCTTCGACGCCCGCGGCGCCACCAGCGAGCACCACCACCGGTTTCTTTTGTTTCGTCGTCACGGAGAGGAGACCCCGGGGCGCCGGGCCGAATTTTAAAAGATGACTGCGAGACGGTGGCCGGTGGGACACGCTCTTATCGGTCCCTCGCTCGCCTCGGCCTCTCGGACCGCGGTGGCCCGTGTGCCCCACCCCGGCGGCGGCCCGCGGATTGGGTAAGGCTTGGTTGGTGGGCTGCGGCCTGTCACTGCGGATTCAACTCCTCCGTCGCCTGCCTGTTTCCCACAGTCCACAACTTTTTTTTTTTTTCTTAGTTGGGGGAGGTCGACTTTACTGATGATTGATGATAAAAAAGAGAACAAAAAAGCCACCAATGGGCTCAACTGCTCAAGGAGCCATACGTGTCGACTTACATCCAGAGATAAGGGACAATCTATCTGGCTAAATTCTGAGCCTCTCATGCACAAAAAGTGCAGCCCAGTGAAGCTTTCTTCTATTTGAGAATTGTGATCGATGTTAATGGCACAAGCTGCTAACCTTTCATTGATCCCT
Source organism: Chrysopogon serrulatus (assembly GCA_015844335.1). NCBI lineage: Eukaryota > Viridiplantae > Streptophyta > Magnoliopsida > Poales > Poaceae > Chrysopogon > Chrysopogon serrulatus. Next base: position 7,731 of record JADLZL010007342.1, read on the forward strand.
TTCGTCCAGGCAACCGAAGCACCTGATGCAACAAAACGTACATTTTGGGATCAAAAATTCAAATGTACTGCCAGCTGTAATTTGACAAATCCAGTTCGCAGGCACGCTTTAAAACCTCCTTTACTGTGCCTGGGCCTGAATTCTGTTCCCATTATTATCTTTGACGATACTTGAAGAGATGAAAGTGCCATTTTTTGGAAGCTAAATTGTGAGCCTCTTCTCATTGTTGATCTCTACAAATGACTGAAACTGCTCCTCTGTTACGTTTGTATTTGCCATTTTTTCAATTCCAACCAGGCCAAAAAATTTTGGGATCAAAAAAGAATTAGTTATTTTTTTATTTATATTTAAGGCCTCGCTGTAATTTGAAGCAAGCCATCCAGTACTACGCAGGGATTGGATTTAAAACCTCCTTTGCGTTGCTCCATCCATCCTTGAATTCTGTTCCACATTATTATCTTTAAAGATACTTGAAAGTTGAAAGTGCCATTTTTTTGGAACTGCCAACATCAGTAGGCATACCAAGATACCTACTCCTAACCATTTAGAGCTTCATTGGGTACATTCAGTTTGTTTCATGTCTGCCCTCACCTCATTTGGACATCCTTTACTCCAGTGAGTCGAGTGTTTTTCTTTGTAAAATTCAGACGTTGACCCGAAGCATTGCAATACTGACTAATCAATGGTCACTGCAGTAATAGACATTGCACCCTCCATATACTAGCCTTGGCAAATACTAGCACGCTGTGGTCCTGGTCCGCAAAGTGATTCTCTTGTCTCGTCCTCTCCAGCAGTCGGGGGCACGGGCACCCGCCGCCGGCCCGCGGATTCTGATTCTAGGTATCTATCTCCCTGCACGCGCGGGTTTGGTTGGTTGGTGGGCGGCGTCCGGCCATTGCGGACTCCGTCCGTCTCCGTCGCCTGCTGGCTGCTCTGCCGTCGTCAAACCTTGGTCAGGCTGGTTGGGCGCCTACCTGATGGGCCGCGCTGTTGTTTTTGCCTGGTGGGCCGTGCGTCTCCTGGGACGAGCCGTAAGCCTCACTCAGCTGGGCTTCTTCAGGAGTAAAGTTGCATATAGTTGGGCCAGGTGTGACATTGGCAGTGGTTTACCCTTTTCTTTACACTGGACTGGGCCCACCACGTCTACCGCGCAAGGTCCAAATGTCGTCGACCATCTTCTATCAAGTTTTTACAATCTTGCGAATTGATGTTTGGAAAATTTCCTTTTGATCCCTCGGTCCTCCAATATTTCAAGTATCTGATTTTACTCCCTCATGTATAAAATCTGATTTTGGTCCAATCCCCCAACTTATACAACACCATTCTTGTCTCTTTTTTTTTTAATTTCATTGGATGCAACTGAATACATATTATAGATCTTTATTCATCATTTAAACTTGTAACCCAAATTCCAAACATGTGGTTTGAACGTGTATATATAAGTGTAACTACCCAACGTCATATTTGCACCAGCCTCTCCAAAACAGACCTAGTGAAATGGCAATGAAACAAAAGATATTTGTCCAATACTGGCATTGGTTGGTACTCCAATCCATAATTCATGGTACATGCAAATGCAAAGAACACAAGCAGCAACAGCACTGTCGACTATTCTCAAGTTCAAAATTCAAATCAAATAGATATCCAAAAACTGAGTACCACTTACAGTGGCGAGAGGAAAAGGGGATGGAGAGTCAAAAAAAAAAAAAAAAAAAAAAACTAGAGCGTCGGCATGGCAGCATATGGCCGTGTGGTACCACACGAAAACAGACAAATCTTTCCCGTTCGCCACGGCGAGCAGCACTCTGGTTGGTATGGCGTTACCCTGCTGTCTGCATCTCCAGTCGCAAATTCCGTCATTCTGGCCCCGTATTCCGAGGCGAACATATAGGATTATGAAATTATTACAGCAAGTACTGCTGCTACGTGTGGTATGGTGGCTTTGAAAACCCAAACCTCAGCTAGGCAGTCAGCTCATGCCACGGCACTGTGCAGTTCACTGCTGGTACCGAGAAGACAAAGAACCTAATGCCGGCCTGAGAGTGCCTACCTGACCAGACCCATGGCCGTTTCTGCTGTCGGTCTGTGTCTTGTTGCGACGCGAACAGACATTTATTTTCTTGTACGTACAGTATTACTCCAAGACTTATGCACTCAGCTGTCTTACTTGTTTTTAATCCCCCCCCCCCCCAACCCCCCCAAACACACACACACACACACACAAAAAAAAAAAAAAAAAAAAAATTCAGCAACTTGCTTCCAGTTTCAAACTCTGAAGCGAATGACAATTGACATTATGTGGTCCACACTGTGTAGGGACAGATTTCAGCACTTGTTCTCATTAATTAAAGCTCTAAAATGGTTGGAAGATAAAGTACTGAAACGACTTGTAATTTCTTCCGATTTAAATTAAAAGACATTTTAACTTTTCTAAATAGATTATATTACTATGTATCTAGACATAGTATATATCTAACTGCAGTATATCTTTATTCTTAGCAAACGTGTATGTACTAGAAAGTCAAATCATTTTATATAATTTGGAATGGAGATAGCAGTAAAAAATAGGTGCCAAATACCATACTCAAAGTGTAGGTGCAATATATCATGGAGATCAGGGCCAGACTCTGGCCTGTGGTGGATAGTGTTGCACGTGCCCTGGAACCTGTAGATCGCACTGCAAGGGCACGCTGCGCTGCTGACTGCTGAGCATGGCAACTATCCGCAGCTAATTGCACACACACATAGGTACGGGGTCAATCATATGATACCAGTACCACGGGTCCATAGTGCAATGAAACAGTGGTATGTCCAAAAAGAGTAGATTAAACTGACAGGTCAAGAAAGGTGAAAGTGGATCGGAGTATCGGACCAAATAGTATAGACAGTGGTCCGATTCTGAATATGCATGGCGCCCACTATACGATCCGCCGCTGCATGCTGGGGCCTAAAACCTTGCTGCCTTGCCTCCCTTGAGGAGTTAACCTGCATGAGATGAGTGAATCCAGATATATTTGGTCGTACTTCAGTTCTTATAGAAATGTTTAAATCGGAAGAAACGTTTCTTCCATGAATCGAAATCATTTCATGAAACCGTTTAGCCGTTTAGTAGTTTGTTGGATTCTTAAAACTAGAATCAAAAGAAATCAGATTTTAAGTTTACCGAGGATCTGAAACGTGTCTCCCTGCCAAACACATCCGAACTCGGTAAAAATACAAGGATCAGTTAAGGTAAAGTAGTTAACTTGAGACTGGATACAAACTGAAGATGGGAACAACGAAGACCAAGACAATCAGATGCAATCCGCGCGCCAGTTTGGAAGTACTGATGACCCTTTTGCTCGCAGAACGCATCTACTGGTCTAGTACGAGTAGTATAGAAGCTGAAACTGTACATTCAGTTCAGTGACACAAGATAAAAGAGCCGCTGTACTGTATGTAGCCAGCATCGCCTATTCCGCTGCTCCTCCATTGGTTGCGTAGGTAAAAGAGGGTTGATTTCAGCCAAATGGACTCATACTGTTCGTTTAAGTTACTCCTACAGAGCTAGTAACATGCATGGAGTGGGGAAGTTAAAATATAGCTTTCAAGCCTGAACATGATGGACCGGAACAGATGTCAATCTGATGAGAAATGGTCCAGCCGCCGTCCAAGCAATATAATTAATGGCGCCAAACCTGCATAATAATTCATCCAAGCAATTATAATGGCGCCAAACCTGCGTACTCACATGCGGACAAAATGTTGATTAACATGCAGAATATACTGTACTCTTTCGCTATATACTGACGATGATGGAGTATAATAGAGCTCTCTATATGACGATACCCTGGTGGATGCTTTGCCGTGGCCCGTGGCCGTGGGGTGGGCTGGTGGACCCCGGGCCCGGACTCAGGTACGCGCACTTTCGCTGTGCGCTCACATGCCTCTTGGAGCTCAACTTATTAATTGTTATTATTGTTACTCCATGAGACCATGACCATGAGCATGGCAACAAGACGACGACGACTGAGCAAGAGAACAAGGAAGAATTACAGTAGCAACGTTGGCTGGCTCTGGCTGCCACTGCTTGCCTGCTACTCCTGCAACTACAACTCACCCACCGGCCGGCCAGCGCGCGAGACGTGCCAACCTGCTGTAAGAACGGCCATGACATGAGTGCAAACAACGGGACAGCACAGGGTACTCCAATTCCACTGTACTACTGTTTTTGCAGTGGAAAGTTCACTTGCAGTGGCACACTGGCACGGTATTTTCTCAACAGTACAGTGGAGAGAAGGCGGTTTGAGTTGACATCCATCCATCCAACCAAAAGCGAGGAGAGGAGGAGAAGAGTTGGAGAAAGAGGAAAATTCACCGGCGGTCATCCAACGTGGCAGTAGGTGCCGCTTAGGTTCCCGTACTTTGAAAATGTGATTTTCGGGTCTCTCAACTTTGGCTCAAGGTGTCATCTAGGTCCCGAACTTTCAAAATGATCACCGCAGGTCCCTAAATTTGACAGAGGGTGTCATCTAGGTCCCAAATAATATAGCTAATTTAAAAAATCAAAAATATAAAAGCACCATGCATGAATTGAATCAGCGGTTTAATTTCTTTGAGCATCTTAACAATTTCAAATTAAAAAAACTTAAAACTAGAAAGTTATATATCTCATCGAGCGCTACAACTTTTATATAGAAAGTATTTTCATTTGATAGCATATAGGGAAAATATGATTTTTTTTCAAGGCGACAAACTCTTTTACACGATTAAAATTCTGTTGAAAAATTATTTAATTTTTTTTGAGCATCTTAATGACCTCAAATTTAAAAACTCAAAACTAGAAAGTTGTAGATCTCATCGAGAGCTACAATTTCTATATAAAAATCATCTTCATTTGAGATTTTATAAAAAAGATATAATTTTTTAAATATTCTATGGACTGTAGCTAAATTAGATTTTCTTTTTAAAAAAAATTATGTGCCGAATTAACTACAATATTTGGGACCTAAATAACATCCTCTGCCAAGTTTAGAGACCTACGGTGATCATTTTAAAAGTTCGGGATCTAGATGGCACCTTAAGCCAAGTTGAGGTACCTGAAAATCATATTTTCAAAGAATGGGGACCTAAGTGGCACCTGTTGCCAAATTGGATGACCGCTGGTGAATTTTTCCTCCCTGGAGAAAATTGCCAGATTGCATGGCCCACAGTACACAGTAGTAGAGCTGAATGAATGAACATGCATGGAAAAGGAGATGTCACAACTCACAAGCTAGAGAACCTGATGCCCTACCGTAGTTGCTACTACTAGTATAGTACTATACTAGCATGATGAATGCACATAGTACTTGCAGGCTGCCGCCGACCGAACCAGCACACAGCAGCATCGGCAGGCCATCCATCCAGGGGACGTAGATGAGATGCCGTTGCTTGCATGCCATGCCAACGCGGTCGTCACGAGACTGCCAGTACGTCACAGGATGAGATGGATCAGAAGGAGGAGGCTTCCATTCTGCCGCCCAGGGGCGCCTTGATGACCTGCAGGATCTGGACCACCTCCGCCATGGACGGCCGGTTCGACGGGATCTGCGACGTGCACACCATGCCCAGCTTCAGCACCGGCAGCACCTCCTCCTCCGGGACGTGCCCGCCCATGGCCATGCCCGGGTCCACGCACTCCAGCGCGTTGCCGTGCTCCAGCATCACGCGCACCTGGTCCACGAGCACCACCACGTCGTCGTCCCCGTACTCCACGGCGCGCCGCCCCGTCACCAGCTCCAGGATCAGCACGCCCAGCCCGTAGATGTCGCACTTCTCGTTCACCCGCAGGCTCTGGCACGCCAGCTCCGGCGCCACGTACCCGCTCTGGAACCGGCTCCCGCCCATCACCACCTGCCTGCTGCTGCCGCCGTCCGCCGACAGCTTCCCCGGCAGCAGCCGCGCCAGCCCGAAGTCGCCCACCGCCGGGTTGCACTCCGCGTCCGTCAGGAAGATGTTGCTCGGCTTCACGTTGTAGTGCACCAGCGGCGGCCGGAACGCCTGGTGCAGGTGCGCCAGCGCCCGCGCCGTCCCGGACACCACGCGGAACCGCTCCTCCCACGTCATCGGCGGCAACGACTCCTGCCCGCCGCCGCCGCCGTGGAGCCGCGCCTCCAGGCTGCCGTGCGCCGCGTAGTCCGTGATCAGCAGCTGCAGCTGCGGCGTCCAGTAGTAGCCCTTGAGCGGCAGCAGGTTCGGGTGCCGCGCCTTCCCCAGCACGCGCACCTCCCGCTCGAACTCCTCGCGCGACCGCACCATGTTCGCCGCCACCAGCTTCTTCACCGCCACCACGCGCCCGTCGCCCACGGGCGCGCAGTACACCGTGCCGAACGAACCGCGCCCGATCTCCGTCGCCTTGCTCAGCAGCGCGTCGGCGCCGGCCACCAGGTCCTCCGACCGGAGGCTGCTCCCGGGACCGAACGTCACCATCTTGCCGGCCGCGAGCTTGCCCCTGCCGCTGCCCTGCCCCCCGGGTGGCGGCGGCGGCGACGACTTGGTCGTCGAGCTGGTGGTGACGACGCTCTCGTCCACCTCCTTCTTCTGGTCGTAGCCAGGGACACCACCACCACCAGCCGCCGCCTCGGCCCTCCGCCGCGCCGACACGTTCAGCAGCGTGATCACGACGACGCCGAGCACGATCGCGACCGCCGCGCAGATGGCCACCATGGCGGACACGCTCAGGAACCGCCGCTTCCTCGGCGCCCCCACGCCGCCGCCGTTCGTCTCCAGGTTGTTGTCGCCGCCGCCGCTGCCGCCGTGCGGGTACTGGTTGGGGTCCAGCACCAGCGGCTTGGGCACGTTCATCCGGCACGGCTCCGTCACCAGCGGGCTGCAGATGCCCAGGTTGCCCTCCAGCGCGCTCGCGTCCAGGCTCTGGAACACGCCCGACGCCGGCAGCCGCCCGACGAGGCGGTTGTGCGAGATGTTCACGGCCAGCAGGTTCTCCAGCCCGCCCAGCTGCGCCGGGATCTCGCCGCTCAGGTTGTTGTACTCCAGCCGCAGGATCTCCAGCTTCTTCAGCTCCGAGATGCCCGCCGGGATCGGCCCCGTCAAGCCGTTGTGCCCCAAGCTCCTGCGTTGTTCATGCATAAACCAACCGTCGTCAGAACTCAGACGGACGTGACGTGACGTGGCGTGATGATGTGACACATGCAACAGCACAAACTTTAGTACTGTACGTAACACTTACAGGAGGTACAGGGAAGAACAGTTTCCGATGCTGTCGGGGATGGGGCCGGAGAGGGAGTTGCCGTCGAGCTGGAGCACGGCGAGGCTACCAGACTCGCAGAGGTCGGCGGGCATGGCGCCGTACAGCCCCGTGCTACGCAGGTCGAGCACCGTCAGGTTGCGGAGCAGACCGAGCTCCGGAGGCAGCGGCGTGCGGAGGTCGTTGCGGGACAGGTTGAGGTACCGGAGCTTGTAGAAGAGCGACATCTCGGTGGGGATGCCGCCGGTGAGCTGGTTGCCGGAGAGGTCGAGCCACTGCAGCGTCTCCGCCAGCCTGGTGGAGCCGGACGGCAGGACGCCCGAGAGCGCGTTCGACGACACGTCGAGCGTCTCGAGCCCGACGTCGAACAGAGCGTCCGGGATGCTGCCGCTGAGGTTGTTGCCCCTCAGGTGCAGCTCGGCGAGCTTGGTGCACCCGGACATGGACGCCGGGACGGTCCCCGAGAGCTGGTTCCTGGACAGGCTCAGGTACTTGAGCGCCTTGAGGCCGCCGAGCGAGTCCGGCAAGCTTCCGGTGAACGCGTTGTCGGATAAGTCCAGGTGCTGCAACGCGGCCAGCTTGCCGAGCCAAAGCGGGGACGTCGCCGGAGAGCCGGTTGCCGGACGCGGAGAGGTAGACGAGAGAGGCGAGCTGGCCGATGGAGTCAGGCAGGTGGCCGTCGAACGCGTTGGCACTGAGGTCGATGGTGCTGAGGTGCGGGCACCGGCCGATGTCCGCCGGGACGGCGCCGAAGAACCGGTTGCCGCTGAGGCTGAGGGTCTTGAGGTTATGGAGCCTGGCAATGCCGTCGGTGACGGGGCCGGAGAACTGGTTGCGTGAGAGGTCGAGCGTGCGCAGGCGCTCGAGCGGCCAGAGCGCGCCGGCGAAGTCGGGCGAGCCGGAGAGCTGGTTGCCGGACACGTTGAGGTGGAGCAGGAGCGGGCTCTTGGCCGCCAGCCCCTCCGGCACGGGGCCGGAGAACTGGTTGCCGGACAGGACGAGGAAGCGGAGGGTGGGCGGGAAGACCGGCGGGAGCGGGCCGGAGAAGGCGTTGCCGGTGAGGTCGAGGTAGCGGAGGGAGGCGAGGCGCGCGACGTCGTCGGGGAGCGGGCCGGAGAAGGCGTTGTAGGAGAGGTCGAGGGAGCGGAGGGAGGCGAGGAGGGAGAGGCCCGGCGGGAGCGCGCCGGAGAGGTTGTTGCGGGCGAGGGAGAGGTCCTGGAGCGCCGGCAGGCGGTCGAGGCCCCGCGGCATGGGGCCGGACAGCGCGAGGCCGTCGAGCGAGAGGCGGAGCACGCGGGAGGTGGCCGGGTCGCACTCCACGCGCGCCCAGCCGCAGGGGGTGGCGTCCGACTCCGTCCACGTGGCCAGCGCGCCGGTCGGGTCGGACAGCGCCGACTTGAACACCACCAGCCCCAGCACCTCCTCGTTCACCGCCATCGGCATGTCGGCCTTCGTCGCCGCCGGCCCGCCGCCAATGAGCAGCAGGAGGAGCAGGAGCAGGAGGGCAGGGGAGGTGGTGGTGGCCATTTCTGCAGGCTGCAGCTGCCGCGTGCAGAATTTTTCCGGGACGGGATAGATATGGTGGCGGTGGCGATGACGGTGGTCCGGTGGTGGCTGGCAGTAGATGAGATCTAGTGGCGAGAAGGAGGAGTGGTACCGGCGCCGAGCTGTGTTTTGGGAGTGTGCATGGTGGAGGCATCCATGGGAGCCGAGGGGAGGGGAGGAGCAGAAAGAAAATGCAGGCCACGCGCGGGCGTCGTTGGATTTGGATTGCCCGTGACTCGCGAGCGGGGTAGGTTTGGACAGATGGAAAGCAACAAACGACATCACGTTCTCCGGTCCGGTCCTCCTTGAGTTGGCCATGGCCACCATGCCACCCCGGCTGGCTCGCTGCCGCTGCGCGGTGGGGTCGCCGGAGGAATCCAGCTCGCCGGAACACGACGACAACGCACGGCGATTGAGGAGGCGACGACGCGCGCACTCGCTTCGCTACTCTACTCGCGGTAGGAGCGAGCTCTCTGCAGCTGTACTGTACAAGGGAATGATTAAAGAATCATCGCAAAAGCAGCGCCAGAATCACGTCGAAAGGTACTCAACTTTTGTTAATCCTGATCACGGATTCAAAACGCGTGACTGATCGCCCTCGCCCCCAGGTCCAAGTGGGCAGCAAGCAGGCACCCGTGTGGCCGTCACAGGACAGGGAGGAGCAGCAGAGCTTGCCCACTCTAAGTCCATGACTCCATTCATCAGTTCGGTTATCAGTATGGAAGCTGAAAAAGGATGAAGGCTTCTTCCCCATGAGCGCCCAGATCCGCATGACTGCAAGCTGTAACAGAACAACTAGAAGCTGCCATCGCTGCCATCTCGTCGTGTATGGCTCGCGGATTATTTCATCCAGATCACGGAGGCACATCACATGTATACATGGCATGCATACATTGGTGGTGTATTATCCAGCATGTTCAGTCGTTGCCATCCATATCTATATATCTATCTCACCCCATACTTTATCTGGAATCAGTGTACATATCGTCTGCCGCGTGTGCTATAATCAAGCACTGAAACCTGTACACACACTGATGCATGGCATGGGGCATGGCCATGGCTATATATTTGGACTCTGAACTATATACCTCACATCTAAACGCACGCAACCTTTGTATAGATAACTATATAAGTATGGAACGGTAAAGGTGAGCACCCTCGAGTAGGTACAATTATTCCTCTTGATGTTAGCTGCACTAAGAGGATTCCCAGCTTGAATTCTGGCACTGGACTGATATATAACTGAAAAAACCGTTGAATCAATCACGCGGGCCGTCAAATGACTGGGATTTCCTCAAGTTCCAGTGGAGACCCTCATGGATGCTGCGGAGGAAATCAGTCGTCGAATCCACCAGGCAGGCTGTTGGCACAGGCCAAGGAGAAATGCTGCAGATCAGAGCGTCACCGGGCGATAGCTCCTTTCGATCTTTGCCGTCGAAGGATGCCCAGGCATGACCCCTGCTGTTGTATGGCACTTGAATGCGCAGAGTCACGTATTCAGGCAGTATCAAAGGTCTGAATGACAAGGAGTGCGGACAGATTGGGGTGAAAAGGATCCCTGGGACCTGCAAACGCCAGCTAGACATCAGAAATCACAGCGAAATGGCAGTATGTACAAGTAATGCTGAGCCGCTGGAAGAAGATTTGTGCAACAATCGAAGCATTAAGACTGAAATCTGTCAAATAAACGCCATGCAAATCAATTGGGGGCATACCTGAGGATGAACCATGGACCCTCCAGCTGCTAATGAATATGCTGTACTTCCAGATGTGGTTGATATGATTAGTCCATCTCCTTGTACACAAGTAACAAAAGAACTGTCACAGTAGACTTCCAGGTTGGTAAGGTAAGATGATATTCCTCGGTCAATTGTAACTTCGTTTAACACTAAAAAGGGCTCCTCAGTCACGATTTCATCCTTTGCTGCGTCACGTATTACATGACACTGTATGCGATTTCTCAGCGTGATGCTAAATGGCCCGTTCAGCACATTGTCCAACAACTCGCGGTATTGTTCGCTTGCTGAAAAAACATGTTAAGGACAACACAGTACATAGAAACAGAACTTCCAATAGGATACACGAAAGCTTCACATGCAATTTATTTTCCAACAGAAAGAGGTTTTCTGAGATCCAGTAAAATCCAGCTGTTCTAGGCTATTATTGAAATAGATCATGTTAGCACTGATGGTGAAGGATACGAAAAGGCGTCATGAAGCCCAGTGATCCAAGGGCGAATGCAACAACTGGAGGAACTGGTCCTTTGAACAATGATGCAGCCTGTTAAGAGGGATCCAACCAATTTCTAGTTTCAGTTGGAGAGCAGTTGAGTAAAATAAAACTAAGTAAAAGTACAAATCCAAATAAGCAAATGAGAATATTTTCAGAATAAGCAAATGTCTAGCAGTTGGCAGGCAGGCAACATGCAAAATACTAACATATAAAACACCTAACAGGTAAGGTACTGAGGTGGTTCCCACAATGAATTGTATTAGCTTTGTCATTGAAAAGTCAGGACCTCAATAAGCCATCTTCCATGAAAAGCAAGAGACTGCAAGACTACCATAAATTTCACTCAGAACCCCAGACACCACAGAAACTGTCATGCAAATTCCTGGAGGGATCTACAGACCTTCTGTTTCAGCCGTTATGTTACCACTTAAACTATATATGCATTGACCAAAAATGGGAATTTTCTGTGAAATGGTTGATTCATCCAAATGTTCTGATCAGATCAAAGTTTAGCTGGCTGAGGGAAAGCCAGTCAACTGACTGCTAGGTCCATGCAATCCTTCTAAGGTTCTGCATATTCAAAGACTCATCACAGGAGTAATAATTTGTTTCTGAATATTAAAACTTTAAAAGTATGTAGGATGAAGCTCAGAACCAATGGGAACCTCAGAAATAATGCTTCCTGCTTGTATCACCTACAAGCTCAAGTTTCTGAAACCTAATAAGCGCATCAATTATAGTTGGACACACTACTCTCTCCCATAGACCATTATCCCCGAAAAAAAAAGGCAAGGACCAAAAGGAATTAGCTGAGCAAACTAATACGATGCCAGGGTCCAAGTACTGGTGAATGATTGGAGCACAAAAGAGGTAATTATTTTGCATAATTTATATATCAAAAACATATTGCAGATAATGTAGTATAAATCTAGTTTTCTTGCTAATCTAGACCAACAGCCACATAACTGAAGCTATCACTATACCAAAGTCGAAAAAAAAAAAAAAAAGAAGCTCCGGAGTGCAGATAACATTTTGCAAGCATGCATCACAATTGAAATATAAAAGGAAACAGATGCGTACCCACAGAACAGTTCCATCACCACCCAGAGTTACAATTAGATCAACCTTGGTGTGCAGCAGCTTTATTTCCTCATCTATCAGAATTTTCTAATTAGTTAGGCAGAACAAAGGAAGTGCTTGTCAATAGAATAACTGTAGGAACAATCTAGATAGATCTATAACATGACAATAAGAAAGTAGAAGATGAAGAATGTTGATGAACAAAATACTACAGCGGAAAAGTATGTTTGTATGCTAAATGTACTAAGCAATCTTAATATAGTGCTACTAGGGATTACAACTGTAAGACAGCTGCTGCTGCAGATGCAACATACATGACTCAAACATGTCCTGCATCATTCATAGTGATACAAACACAGCTTAATACTGTGCTCAGTAGCCAACCCGTTTCATCTCCTCCGTATTTCATAAATGTTTCAAAGGGACGTTCTCTCCCTTCCAATCTTTTTTTTATTGTGCGCAGTTTAGGCCAAAGAATGTTTTCTACTAAAAATATTAGCATTGTAGTCTGACCAGTAAGGTTTGGATTGAGAACATCAGAATCCATAAACACTCCACAATAGTAATATGCATTGCAAATTACATGGGTAAATAGGATAACAGAACATCAACACATAAATAGCAAGATGAGGCAGAAACTTCATATTATCTGAGCACCACTAGAGTCTTGCAAAAGGATGTATAAACTATCCATAAACACTCTCCAAATTACTATACCTTATTAAGCAGTTCATTCAATTCCCATCACAAAAAGGAAAAAATGTCTTCTTGAGTAATCTATGTTCTGAACTGCTAATCTGGAGCACATGGCAGATATGCATCACATAAGTTAAACCACTTACCATAATCCCATGTTTGGACGAAGTTGTAGTAGGAATCCTCTGTTAGAAGTTCCTTTCTAACACGTGGCTCAACAAAGATGTTTATGTTTTTTTGCTCCCTAAGCCATCTGCGGAAAAATAATTCAAAACCTTTCAGTGGCCTGAACACAATATGCAGGCTACCTGTGCAGTAGCATATAACCCATGTAAGTTGTGATCCATCAGGCACAAAAACATACCTAGGGTGCTGATTTCTAAAAATATTGAATTACTTCATTCAAGAGTTAAGACAAGTGTTTGGTTTTCATATGGTACAGTGTGACAGCATAACCTTGTCATTCAGAATTAAGGAAAAAAAATCCTAAGTATATCAATGGATATGTAGGTGGTGCAAAGAAGGGAATTCCAAATAGTGGTGGTGCAAAGAAGGGAAGAGAACACACCTGACCATTTCAGCACAAAGAACACGCACAGACTTGGAATTCGGTTTGGTTATGAAAAGCACTGTTTGTGGTGGTGATTCCCATTTCAGTAAGATCTGAAAGCGAAGTATTTGTCAACATTGATAGAGAGAGGAGCAAAAGTTTGAGACTTGTTTGGTAAAAATATTCTAGAACTATCTGTCATTCCAAAATGAATTGAACAGGACAAATGAACCAACCTGCTTATTGCTCCGTTCTGCTGTTGTTATATCACCTTTTTCAAAGGACACAAAATCATGCTTATGCTGGCCATTTTTATCCCCATTACATCCCCATGAAAGTTTAAATGATGCCTTTCTCCCCACCACCTTGTGATTAGATCTTGGGATAGGTCCAGGAACTTCGTCCTGGAGAACCTCGTGTGCACATATACCATGCTTACCGCAACATCCTAATTGATCCGGTGTAGGTGTCTCCAGGGTTAGTTGGCTGGCCAGTTTGTCCAAGTCATTACTGATACAACTGCTGTAGCCTGCACAAGATAAAAGAATTCCAATTGCTCAATAGAAACAAATTATAGATACAGAGCACAATAATACAGTATTCCACAATGCAACATATGCCTCTAATTTTGGGATCCATCCGATGATGCTACAATAACCCCCACACCCTCGAGTCACAAACAAAGATACCCCAATGAGCAGTATGTTGAACATCGCAGGGGCCAGAGCCTGAAATTTGCTAAACCAACCATACCCCTTGCCAGATGGGCCTACGCAAATGTAGCAACTTTCTTGGAATTTTGTGGTCGCTTCACCAATTAAACCATTAAATGGAAAACACAGTAGCAGCTTAGCAACAATTAATGGATTGCTCAAGTTATGAGATTGTTTCACTAGAAGTAAAATCATCAATAGCAAATGATATCTCACCTTTGATTTTACTCTGCTGCTTGTGCGCTGTCTCTAATTCATACTTACGTTTCCACTCTGCTGCCTCTGCTTGGGCAGCAGCCTTCCCTTCAGCCACTTGTCGCAAGGCTTTTGCAACAGCTTCAAATTCACAAAAAATTTATATCAATTATTATTTTGATAGTAAATGGAAGGTTCTACATATGTTTGTACTTCTGTAGTACATTTTAGGATTTATTCAAAGTAGAAAGCATGTCTATCCTTACTTCGCATAGCCTCTGAAAACTCAACAAGGTGTGCATCAGTTGACCTGACAGGAGTTTGAGCAAGAAATTCGTATGCTGCCTTCTCTGACTCTAGTGAAACAGTAGAACTAGCTGTAGAGATAGATCCACTTTCACTTTGATGTGAGGGCACAACATCTACATTTACTCTCTCATCAGAAACCTGAAATACAAGCAGGTCTGTCAGTGTGAATGTAGGACAATCGGACATCTTACAACTGTTAAAAAAAAAAAAAAAAAAAAAAAAACTGTGTCTCTCCTTTCATTGTGAATATATCAACTGCCTCCAGAAATAAGTGTATCCAATGATTTAAGATTGACATATTTAGCTTAGTTTAGATCACAGTCTCACAGATAAAGCGTTGAGAGGTTTTCAGATAAACTCAGACATAGACCCACTAAACTTTTGAACTCCATAATCAATACCTGATATAAATGCTGATCGGTTTATTTAACTCAGAGCTTAAATAGGCTCAAACTGCAAAATGATGCAATGTTAAACTTGGAATATGTTAGGTTTTCTACCGGTAAGGTAAAAAAGTGATTTAGCCTCAAATTTTCATGTGCATGACTCGGATTTGCAATTAGTGTGACTTTCTAGCTGAAATCGAATCACAGATTCAAGTTTCACATACTATGCAAATGCCTGTACTAAATACGTTTTTAAGCAAATACACTAAAAACACCGGAATCTATCTTTCCCCCACAAAATGGGGAAAGGAGGTCAAGCCCATTGGCATTTCTGGTCCAGGAACTCCCCGAGTTTGCAAGATAAGCTAGTTACTTAAGACACCTGTACGACAAAAACAGAAGACGTAAAACGCAAGGACACTCCAGTTATACTTGGCCGCCCTTGCTTATTACGCGTACGCAATCGCACGACGAAGAACAAAGCTACGAGCGAGAGGAACTCAAAGCGGGCACACATTCCTTGAGCCATCTGTACAAGTCCGCACGTACCGAGTCGACCAATGATCTGATGCTCGGAGGAGCTGGGATCGGAATCGGAATCGGCGCAGGGCTGAGGCTCCGGAACTTGGAATCCGACGACGGCGCGAGCTGAACTTCCTCGGAGGACGACGGCTCCTGCCACACGGAAACCACGCATTCGTCAGAACCTGCTAAACCAAACACTCTGTCGACCTTCAAACTAGCTGCGCCAATTCGAAGCAAATTGGGCGAAATACGGACGCCCAGCCGCCCGAAACCGCCACCAGGGGTCGCCCCAGCGCAGCTAGCGCGCACGAATCGAAAGGAGCCGGCGTACCTTGTCGGCGAGCTCGTCGAGCGACATGGCGCCGCGATCCGGTCAGCTTCGCGTCCTCGCCGTCGCAGAATACACCCCCCGTACTACTTGTTTCAGCTCTTGGCTCCCGGTCCCGGGGCTTGCGTGGGCAGTGTACTTGGTCTCCGATTCGCGAGGGGGGCAGAAGGAGAAGAGGAGGTGGGTGGTGGACCGGTGGCCGGTGGGTGTGGTGCGAGGCGACGACGCCGAGGCCGGTGAGGAGCACCACCGCTCCCCGCCCGGCGCGGCTATTTATCGGCTTCAGGTTTGACGCCGACGGGCGCTTGCCGGTGGGGCCCAGCTGCAGTGGGATGGACGGCTTCCGGCTGACGCGTGCTGGGAAGGGAGCGGCACGGCAATGAGCCTTCGTGGTTCCTGCCGGGGTCCACCACGCTTCGCATTTCGAATTTCCTGATTTGGGAAATATTAATTTAATCGAATATACCCCCAACATTTGGGGAGACAATGGGAGTATCCGTTGAAAGAAACTTTACTCGGGTGTATGGGGCATCTCATTTAAATTCTTCTTGGTGTGCTGCGAAGTGGATCTGCAGCCTAATCTCAAACCAAAATCTTTTTATATTCTTACATGAATCGGCATCTTTTCGTTTTTGATGGAAATCGACATCTTTTCGTCGGTCGGATGAAATACTGGCGGTGCTAAAGAGAATAAGGCGTAAAATAAAAGCACTTTTTGTTTTTGAGAAATCTTTAAGTTTAACTAAATTTATATAAAAATATATTAGTATTGAGAAATCTTTAAGTTTAACTAAATTTATATAAAAATATATTAATATATTTATGATGGATAATAAGAATTATTAAATTAAACATTATTTATACTTTCGCATAAGATTATTTGGAGATACAAATATTGATACTATTTTCTATATTTGACTACAAACTTAAAAAAGCTTCACTTCTCGAGAAATGGGATATGCATTTATTTTGAGATGGGAAAGTATATTGTTTCTGTTTAATTGTTAAATACTTCCTTTCGTACCTGAATGAATCAATTCATAGAATCCGTGCAAGTCAAACTATTTTAAATTTAACTGTTTTTATAGAAAAGAGTACTAACATCTATGATATAAAATGAGCATATTATATAAAAATATATTCTCTGTTATATCTAGTGATAATAATTTGATGTCATAAATCTTTGGCAAGTTTTTCTTGAAATTTGGATACAAGTCTAAGAATTTATTTATTCAAGCAGAGAGGGAGTAGTGTTGAATAAACGCATTTCAAAGTTTGGTTTTTGAAAAAACATTAGTGCCTAGCACTTTTATATATAGAAACAAGGGAACATCGACTAGAAGGCATGTTGCAAGGGTCGATGTGGCATGGGAAATTCGTGTAGCAAAGGAAATCGTTTTCAGTATCATAAGACTATAATATCGTATTACTGTTTCCAATGATTTTCATATATCAAAACATAAAAATTGTTTTTCACCATTTTTCATTAGTTGTATAAATATATAATATTTTGACTTTAGTTGTTAAGCTAAGTTACACTACTTACTACCGACCACTGACTCGAGACAAATTCACGGATGCGAGAGACGAATAACCAGGACTTTTGGTTATTACTTGCAAGACTATTGGACTGACTAATTCTAGTGTTTTTGCTACCTACATTCCGGCTAAACGCATTCCTACCCCCAGTCTACTCCCTCGGTGCCCCCACAGGTATAAACAGGGAAAAAAAATGATACTTGGTTTTACCAGGCACCACCGAAATTTTTTTAAAAAAACCTGCGCCCTTTTCGGCGAATGAAATGAAACAGTCAAAGCAAAAAGGCAAAAGGCACGTTCAAAGGTACGTCTTGGTCATCAGTTACCTCTAGCTGCAGTGGTGGTTAGGTGAATGAATGGTGACACTGGTGAGAACAAAATCTGTTGCCGATTTACAAAAATCGTGGGGGGAGGGAGGCTGACCGGGGTGGTTGGCAGCCACGGCATCCCAGTGCAGGAAGGAGGAGGAGGGATTGGAGGAGAATGGCATTTCGCCAGTACTTGCTTTGGACTACTAGTCGCTGGAAAGGAAGGGGTTTCCTCGGAGTTGAGAACTTTCAGTTGAGATTCTTTCTTCCTTCGTCTGTTGTTGACACGAACACACGGCTTTGTTTGGCTTTCAGTTTCAGCCATTCACTTTGAGCATATATACGCATCCTGGCTCCAATATGAGTAGGTAATAAAAGTAAAAAGTGTGTGTCCACTCTGCATTTTTGGAAGCACTGGGGCTTGCTTCGCGGGTGCTAGCTATCTCTGTCTCTGTTTTTTCTTTTCCCTTGCCGTGCCAGGCATAGTCGTTAACTAGTCATCAGCCAATACTGTTTTGTGTTTTCTGTCTTGGGAATGCATCGTCATATTATTCCAGGGAAACTTTGGAACGCATCATAGTTCCACTACTATCACGTACCACACCGCCAGAAACGAGAGACGGGAGGGAGAATAGGAGGAGATGGCGCGGGTCGTGCGTGCACGCACGGCTGTTGCTCTGACCTTTTTCTCGGCCACCTCACCTCACCTCACCAGCAGCAACGGCAACGTCCGACTCCTTTCTCGGCAGCGAGCGCGGAAACGCGTCGGCGTCAGCGCGCACGTCCGCAACCGCGCTCCCTCCGGTCCGGGTCCGCCCGCCGATGCGGCGTCAAAGTCAGCGGCAGCGAAGCGAGCAGGAGGAGCGGCATGCGGGGAAGGAAGGGAAGGCCAGGGAGGCGGCAGGCAGGCGCTGCTGGCCGACGCCGACCGTCCACGCTGCCATCATCGCGCCGCGCGCACTGGTGACCGGACGGACGGACACCCGGGGCGGGCGCGCGATCCGACGACACCAACGCCTCTCGCGGACGCGGCGACGGTTGACTGGCTGGTAAGATTTGTAGTAAAATACTACTAGTATTTGCCGTTGCCATTTTAAGAAGAATAATCTATGTCACCTACTAGTAGTGAAAACTGATCCTAGTGACCTTTGACGATGTCTGTGGCAAAATTTGCGCCTATTCGTTATGCGTGCGTGGTGGCCGGTGCATGCATGGGTGGAGGATATATAGCAGATCAACGGTACTACTAGTGGTCCATGTTGGCTATGAGAGAAGCTAGCACAGAACAGATCAACGTTTCTGCTCACTCGCACATCTTCTAATCCTCTCTCCAAATAAAAGCCCAAACCAACCGACGCGAGGCTATCTAAAAACGTCATCCGTACGATAGCGACACGGACCGTGCTGACAAATCGCGCCTTGTAGTCGGTTGTGATCTTGGTGAGGATATCCTTAGACACTTTTAGCTTCCGTCTGTGCTGCTACTGCCGTGACTACATGAAAATATTATTAGAGGATATGGGATATTTTCAGATATGATCAATTAAGATCGTGTAATTCTGGTTTGTCTCATCTCTAAGAAAGGTTTCTTGGCTCCTAAGCAATGTATTTCCATATAATTCATTCACTAAACAGCAATACAATCTAACTGTTTCACCAATTCTATTTGTTCTAACGATCTCCAAAAAGTTCATCCTGCCCAAGTCACTTTTTGCAAAGGACACGATTACTACGATATTCTCTCTCTCTTTCTCTCTCTCTCTCTCATAGTTATGCTCATCAGTCATCAGCCTATACGTCTCTCTGATAGGTCACTTGTTAGTGGGACCTAGGAATAAATGCACGTATGTATGACGCATCACACTACTAGAACCAATGTATAATGCTTACAGCTACTATCACACTACTAGACCTGGGATCAAAAGCTTAAAGTTGTATCTTTAAGCTTTTGATCCATAACATTTTTAGCTCAAAGGTAATATGATACTCACAGGCCACTAAACTCTGAAACATGAGTAAAATTAGTTCACACTAGATTGATACAGGTTTTACATGTGCATGCATAGGCAGCTAAAAGAAAATTCAGACGCATGAGGCAGCACATGGCCACACTACAACCATAAACTGCCCCTGATATTGACCTGAAACTAGCCCGGTGGGGGTAGGTAGCCGGTAGACTCGCACTCACACTCGCACCCGTAGATTCCTAAAGCGATTGACATGCAGAGGAAGACGAGGATGAAATGTGAATGTGATGCTGACTCTACGTCGTGCTTGTGCAGCCACGAGAACAGATCGGCTTCAACGCGCATCAGGTTGCGTGTTCCGTCGCTACAAGTGAAGAGATTACGGAAAGATTCTTGAATCGTGATAGAAGATCTTGAAGAACTGTAGTTGCGATCGTATATGACTTCGCCTGGCTTACTCCAATCCATCTGGTGCTGTGCCACAACGAAACATCTGACAGTGACAACGCCATCATATCAGTGACATGCTGCTGAGTACAATAAGCACAGCGAGCAAAGAGGTCCAGGCAGAGACGTACGAGGAGTAGACGATGACTGGTAGTTCCTCCTCGTTGGGGTGGTGGTTGTTGTCTGGCTCCCGCAAGCCTCTCGTATGCTCTTGGAAACTTAGCTCTGAATCTTCCGGGGAGAAAGGAACCGATCGAAGTCCAACGAGTAACATCAGCTCTCTGAAGTCTGAACCGAGGATGGCCAATGACAGAGACCCAGTTAGTACACTGTCAGGTCTAGTAAACACTTCTCCATTTTGGTAGAATTGCTGCTGCATGCGTAGCTGATGATTCCTCTAACTAGTAGTGGTAGTGCTTGGTCGTGGTAGTAGTAACTATGTGGACTTTTGACCAAACATCGGCTTAATTAGTTGGTTGTTGGTCACCCCAGCTCTGATGAATTCATACATTTTGAATCTGAGCCAGTACATTCGTTTATTCTGCATCTGCACTCATTTGTTTGACCGGTGGTCAACGAAAGAAGGACAAGTTTACCACCTACCACCGAGGCTTAAAAGGGGTGAATGCAAGACCGGAAAATGCAACAGGATCAGACACGAATGATTTGGTCCAAATTAAATGTTAAACATGACTGTCAAGGACACACTGCAGAAAGATAACCGTTCGAATGAACACTGCCTTTTTTTTAAAAAAAAAAATACAAACTGTCTAGCAGAAACCAAAAAATATTGAACCCTGGGAACTAACTTCAACTGTCGAAGTCCTGCGGCATGTATATAGTGAATAAACATGTACTACTAAGTCAAGATCCAATGCTAGTGAACTGTAGAAAAAATAGGTGGAGCCCTTGACCCTGAGGAATCTGAGCTCCAAGCTCCACATCTTCTGTTTGTTCAAAGCAGCCAACTGTGAGATACTGAGATGACAGGGACGCGCTTTCGTCCCACTGCCAATTTTTCTTCTTCTCTGTCGATGAAACGAAACCACTACCAATTGTCAATTCTTGTGGTTGTGATAGATAGGTAGAGGCATCGATCAGCGGCGGCGTTGCTTTTTTAAGAACTTGTCAGCTTATCTTTTTTTTTTTTTTTTTTTTTTAAGAAACCGTCAACTCTGCATTGGTTACGCCTAGGCCTCAAACGCTTGGGCCTGATCACTGTTGGCCCAATTAAACCTACACAAAATAAGACATGGCGAGGACGCGAGGTCAATTATGCCACGCGCGGTAAATTCCATGATTAGTTCTAGACTAGGTAGCGTGTCCGTGCGTTGCTACGGACAAATTAAAATTTTATATTAAAAATATATGGATTGCATAATAAGGTAACAATATTATAAAATTAAATACCGACATTAAAGTAACATTTCAGGCACGAAAAGCACAGCATCGCAAGCTCATAAACTATGCTGCAAGCTCATAAAGTGTACAGTATAGACCTTTTCGTGATGCAGCTAATATAATATATTATAACATTTTGGTCAAATAAAATTATATTGCAAGTTTTTGCACTCTCTCTCCATCACATCAATTTCTACCTGCATATATGGAGCATTAAATGTAAGTAAAAAAAATAACTAATTATACAGTTTAGTTGTAAATCACGAGATGAATCTTTTGAGCCTAGTTGGATCACGATTGGACAATATTTGTCAAATACAAACGAAAGTGCTACAGTTGCTCAGGTTATAGAAACTTTCGAACTGAACAAGACCCTAAATAAGGAATCCTATACTTTTACAGCAAATGAAAGCAATGGGATCCACACATCTCATTAATGTGTGCCCTCTCTTATGTAATATGTAATAAAACAAATAGTCGATGTTGTGGTGCTTGGATCTCCAACTTCTTGTCACTGGTCCTTTATAACATTGACCTGCAGCAATTACCTTCTCATATACAATCGGTTGTTGAGATAGAAAATCATTAAACACCTCCCTGCTGTCCCTCCTCCATGGCGCAGGGGGGCTGAAGGTGCCCACAAGTGTCCCTGCAACATGTGATATATATTGTGATCAGCAGACAAACAAAAGTTTATAAAGGTTGCAATAAGATCCGAAGCAAATTTTGACTATAGGAAGATTGGCTCAGCATCAGTCGATGAAAGAAAAGAGCGACCTACCAATTCCTGTTGATTTAGAAGTCTATGTTTCCCAAACAAAAATATGCATGCTATTAGAAAAACAATCACTAACTAATGCTCTTATCCTGAAAAAAATAATAAGACATTCAGTTTTCGTTTTAATACAATTGCTCAAGTAGTAGTTTTAAACCTAAGACATACACATGGAAACATAAAATGCTAGTCTATAAAATTGTACTACACTATACTATAATGAGATAGTAGAGAGTAATTATATGGGAGCATTGGTCTTACTTTAGCATTAAACAAGACGTAATTGACTCCCATCAATACTTAAATAGCAGCCATTTCTTCTCCAAGAACACCAAACAAACACCTCTGAACATCTAGCATTCTTAAGCTGAGTCCTCTCCTTCCAAGCCATTTCACCTCACTGTCATACAGTAATGGTAGGCTAGAAATTAAGATCGCAAAATCGGCCCGTGACACAAATGTTACCAATCTGTGGAAGATGTTCTTCTTTATCTAAACTAAAATTACTTATAGAGCCTGACATCACTGATAAAGGTGCAGCAGTATTGGAGAACATGATACTGCAACCTTCTGATTAGCACTCTTTTTCAAATAAACAAATACAGATCCACAACCTTGATAATCGATGTAAAAGGATCTATATTAAGACAGCAAATGACGAAAATGTACCTGAGAAAATATTCTTATCAAGAGTAGTGTAAGGGAATGTAACCAAGCAAATAGACCATATTAATTAGCCATCAAAATATGGAACAAATACTGAACCTGAGAAGCAGCGCAAGGGAACCATATCATAATTAGCTATGGAAGTATATTTAAAAACACTATTGCAATCTGTCAGGAGATATGTGAGGCTGGATCACCTTAGTCAGATGTAAGATGCAGTTATATACGAACTGATATATGTTGCATGATATGAACGACAACAAAAGTTATATACAAACCTCAACTGCATATGTAGTTTCATTGAAATGAGGCCTATAAAGCCATGGGTCAACTCTGGGTCATATTGAGGGAAAGGCAAACACAGCATCAGTTTGAGGACGAAAAAAAACAAAATAAAGGAGGGAAGTATCTAAGTGCTATAGTTGTGCTTAACAAGCCACCAATGGCATTTTACATCTGAGAAATTGGCATATATAAGAGCCTAAAAGATGCACTTAGGTACTTGTGTCATAGATGACGGTAAGAGCGAAGCAGCACTGGAATATAAAAAGGCCACACAGCAATGAGCAAAGCAAACAGCTATGGAAACTAACAGTTATCATGTACTCCATAATTTATTTATGAGATCTAAATTTAGCAAAGGTGAGGTGCAACTGACCTGCAAAACCCATAGTAGCTTATAATTGAATATTCATAGAATATTTCCAAGTGATACGTACGTACTATGTACTTTCAGAAATAAAATGAAGGACAACAAAGCTTTATTTTAAGCAATACTTGAAGAAATCAAACCTCACAAAGAGCTGCGCTGAAGGAGATGTTCATGCTTTAAGGCTGATGTGTAATCATGGACTGAAGGAATTCTCTTGTCGGCTAGATGGTAACTGCACACAAACAATGGATAAAATTATAAGCTAACATTATATTATTAATTAATTATTTGTTTAAGGTCGAAAAAAAATTACAGGCTCTTCAAAAAAAATACAGCAATTACATTATATATTAAATTAAATAAAGGATTAAATGCAACATGAATGGATCTCTATTAGCAGCACTGAAAGCATAGATTGAGAAAACCATTTCAGTTGAATTGCATAGAGTCCATAAAAAACGTGGAAAAAGAACAATATGTATGATTAGCATAAGAATGCAACAACCGCTAATTAGCATTAGCATGCAACAACCTATAGTTAATTGACAATCACCATATCTCTGTAAATATGATTGGAAAAAAATGTAAAGGCTAACTTGCATCATGAAAGATAGGCATCACCGCCGTCCCTGCCTCTTCGAGCTGATCTGCTGCGCAGGCGCCGACGGGCCGGTTGTTGCATCTGCACCAGAAATTTTTGGCCATACATATACGAACGGGGATATTCATTCAGCTGATTAGCATATTTTATCAGTTTTGGTTGGAGTTACAAAGCCCAGCATAACAGAACCAAAGACCTAATATATGTTGAAACAAATACGATGTGGCTAAGAAACAAATCAATCGTTGAAATTCATGTAACTCTGGTTGTGCCCATCACTCACACAACTTATACGGCTCTACATACTCTGATTTGACGGGAGGGGAAAATGATGAATGGCCTCACCTTGGACCTGTCGGGCGTTGTCTAGCACTGGAGACGGTGGTGGTGCCGCAAGTCGCAGCCCGGTGACGTACGACGGATGGAACTGGAATTGGAAGCTGCCGGTGGAGGACGAAGCTGCCGGTCCTGGCGGCACGCACGAAGTGGACGAAGGCGTGTGGGGGACAAGAAACTGCACGGCGTTGCCGGGGACGCCGTCGCAGCGGGGAGGACGACTCCAGGTGCCGAGGTGAGCGTAGCGGTCGCACCAGGGTCTTGGCGGCGCCGCGGCCGAGGATGGGAGCGGCGTCGCGGCATCCGGGGCGCCTGGTAGGGTCGAGGGGAGGGACGACTCTCGGGTGCCGAGGTCAGCGTCGCGACCGCACACCAGGCCTTGGCGGTGTTCGGCTGCGGCGCCCAGATTCGAGGTGCGAGGGCGGCGGCCGGCGCTGGTTCGAGGATGGGAGCGGCGGTGGCCAGGTGGCGAGGCCAAAAAGTGCGGCGTCGCTGCGGCCGGTGCCTAGGTCGCGGGCGAGCGAAAGCACGGGTGGAGAGGGCATGGCAAGACGGGGCCACATGTCGGCGCAAAAGTCCTACGGTGAAAGTTTCGGATCGCACGGGGGGAGCGGGGGAGGCGAGCCAAAAAATTAACGCACCAAACAAAACTAACTTTTTACTCTTTTTAGTTGTATAGATATAGAGAAGACAAGTCGCGAAGCTATACACGCTTTAAAACAAACACAAACTGACGCCAAGTCGCTGAGGGTTGATACTCGCCCGTGCTAAAAAAAGAATGTAATTTTCACATTTCGATAAGTCAAACGGATCCAATATTTGATCAAGATTATAAAAAAATATTATGATATAAAACCATTACCGTTAAATTAGTTGTTGAATATATTTTTTATAATAAATTTAGATGGAGATAAAAATATTAGTATGATTCACTATAAATTTAGTCAAACTTAAATCAGTTTGACTAACATAATTTTCATAATTGTATTCTTTTAAGAACGGAGCAAGTAACTTTTTTTTTTGAATAATATGCCTGCAGAACCGCCTTAGCTTCCTGCGTACAGATGACACACGTACACTTCTCAGGCCATTGGGCTGCATTGCGGGAAAGAAGACAAGCGACTACTTGGGACTGCTGACATATAAATCAGCTAATAAGCTGAAATGGTTGATTTTGTGAGAGAAAAACAGTGTAGGCCATCAACCCCCATTTAGCTGTATGTAGTACTAGTAAGTGACATCAGTGCATACCTTGTCTTGACCTGTTTCAAAAGTTGAAGGTCGTGTGATTCATGATATTTGAGTTGAAGGGGTCTGTAAACTTCACTGGAGTTGAGTGATATCATATATATCACTCCATTGCAAATTATACAATATATATTAATAATAGTATATCTAAAAAACCCAAAACATCGAGTCAGAAGCAAGTCAGCAACATCTCAATATCAAGCTCGGCTCGGGCAGTGCAATTGCTAGTAGTAGACTGTTCAAACCAGCCTTTGATGTTTGAACATTTTTCTTTGTGTTCAATAAGGCATTTATCTGAACATCTCTGTTACAGCCATACATGACAACAAGCTCCCAGGTTCGCAGTCGCACATGTACTACCATACTGCCATCAAGGCATCAGAGTATCAGACTACATAAGCACGACGCGGTGTCATGACACGCGGCCTACACATGCCAACGGGCCGGTGCTATAGGGTGAAACTCTCCCATCAATGGTGATCATCAGAATACATGTCAAACGAACACCTTTCCAATGGCTTTCAGTTCAGATAATGTTATATAAATTCTCTAAAGCAGCTTGAACGCTCTGTACAGTACATATACAAAAAAAAAAAACACAAAAGTTAGCAGCGCATTTTACTCAAATAATTACTTAAGATAATAATGTAAAATCATTACCGTGAAGGGTCTATTTTGGCTCCTCTCGATCGCATCTGCTATTGCCAGGATACTTTTGGCAGACAAATGGTACTCAAATGAATAGCACATACCAACAAGACTCGCATTCCTGTTAAGAATGGGTGCTCCATATTCTGTCATGTCGCTTGCTATGTTGGTGATGCTGAATAGATTTGCATCGATTTGCCTAACAGTAAATTAAAAGCATTTCAGCACAAACTAAATCTAAAACCTGAAAAATGATTTTGCATTATCAGAATTCAGAAGCACAAACTAAGTTCCAGGAGGAAAACTTACGTCACAGTCCCTGAAGTTATTGTGTCTTTAACACCATCATACACATAAACAGTATCCAATGAATGAGAGCTTCCTCACAAACTTCAATCGCATCCACTTTAGTGCGATCAAACTGACTCTTGAGACTGCAGCAAATACCAAGAATACCATTATGAAGATTAAACTGGTTGAGTGTAGGGGTTGATACTTGTCCATCTGGAAATTCCACATCCATTCTCCTTCCCAGATGCTCCCTGACCAAGCGTGCATCTGTCACTACATACGCAGATCTATCCTTGCAAGTGACAATAATACCACATTGGATGACGGGTTCTCCTCTAGCATGAACTGTAACTTTCACCACGCTTTTATCGATCACACGGTAGATATTGGCCTAACAGAAGTATTACATGTTAAATCTATAATTTTGGTAATTGAACAATCTGTAATTTCAACAATGGAAAAGAAGCATCTCTTTTCAAAGATACCTTGATGCCGTAGTATGTGAAACTATATGAAAAAACATGGGAAAAAAATGGTAAGAATCGACTGCAACTTACTGAATCCATAAAGATCACGTGGTCCTCAAGCTAGGTAAGCATTGCCCATCTTCTCATTCTGGCCCTCTATCCTCCCTCCCCTTGCTTCAATCAAACAGAAAGGCATAATGAAACAAAGAAAAGTTAGCAAATCACATTGGGAAAAAAAATCACGTACAGAATTCAAATCAAGAAAAAGCTTCAAACTGGGAAGTTCAAGTGAAGGAACATAAGTGACAATTCAAAAAAAAAAAAAAAAAAAAAAAAAATCCCAATAGAAAGTAAGACCCAATAGCATGGGTTAGCATCACAATTGGCGCTCAACCTATATAGACCTAACAGATGCACAAACATGCTGAGTAAAATACATTACTAGCTGAACAAAACAGTAAGAAAAAGGTATACACTAAAAAAAAGTGACGAAGAGGAAGGGAGCAGGCAGCAGCACATGCTGCATAAACAAATTAGAGAAAGTTGCCCTCACGCTGCTGCTCTTAACCGTTTTGCGACTCTGTGTGGTTTCTAAATGTTTCGTTGATTATAGTTCCATCAGATTGAACATCAATAGCCGGATCTAATTTAACCCTATCAATTCAGTTCCTTTCACTATCTTGTGCACCACTACCTCGCGACCCCGCAACCTCCTCCCAGCTCTCAGTGCTCTCCAGATGCAAGCCAGGGAGTCGTCACAAGGACGCACGGCGCCGTGGTTTGACATTGACATCGCTAGCGAATCAGTTGCCGACAAGGATGGAAGAGCAGGGATGCTGATCTAGCCGTGGGAACAATGCAACTATGGTCCCTAGGAGACTGGGGCATGCCGGAGAAGAAGGCAGCGAGAGCCAGTGGTGAGAGAGGGGGCTCGCCGAAGAAGAGGATGCAACGGGGCTAGTAGAAGGGATACCTAAAAGTCCGGAACGCAAAAGGAGGCTCCGGCGGCGTGGCAGATCCGGTGGTGAAGCGGCTCCGGTGGGGAGGGGGCGCCCGTCGGCGAAGGGGCTGGTGCGGCGGTGCGGTTCCTTCTTATCGGTCACTTGTTCGCCAGTCGCCACTCGGTTGTTCGCCAGTTCGGGTTGTGTGCCTACCTGGTGTTTCTGTCTTTCTCTAAAGTCATTTCTAATTTTCTAGCTATCGGTGTGTTAATACGTAATAAGCTAAAATTTATTATAAAATCTTTATAATATCAGAAAGATAATAACAACCTTTAAACTAGCCTTTTTTTTGAGCTAAAGCCCCCCCAAAACGACATCTCAAACAAATATACCGGAAGGGAAATTTCCATAGTTAAATTGGTGGGAATAAACATTCGACCAATTAAATCAGTTCAAATTTAAATCTCTTCGCCTCAACCTCAATTGGTGATAGAAGTATATCTCTGCAATTTATTTATCAGGATAATTGTTTGTGCCAAGGTTGTATTAAAAACATATAAAACTTACGAACACAATTTTAAAAAAAAATTGAGAAAAACGAACAAAATCCATGGGCTGCTACAGGTGGGCTGGGCTGCGCAAGTGATCTAAACTTGGACCATGTGAGTTGCGTGGCGATTCTCGGAAAAAAAGGTGAGTTGCTTTGCATGGCAGGGGATCGGCCGTGGGCACCCAGAAAAGAAGAAAAAGAAGAGGAGGCCTACTCCTACTGAGAAGAGGAGGCCTACTCCTACTGAGCCCCTTCGTCTCTCTCTCTCTCTCTCTCGATCTCTCTCCCGTGGCCTTTCTTTCCTGGCGGCGCGCGGCGCCGCCCTTCGCCGGTCCCTTCGCTCGTTCCGTTGCCGGCGACTGGCGCCCCTCCCCCAGGTATGCCGGCCCCTTCTCTTCCTTCCTGTTATTTGGAAATCGAGCACTCAAACCCTGACGCAAGCTACTTATACTGGATCAGTGGATCTATGGCCTAGTTGGCTAGTTGCATGCATTGTAATAAAAAAATAATATATCCGGTGTGTACATGTTTACACCCATGTTCTGTACTGAGTGCCCCCTGAGCATGTTGATTTTTTGTTCCAAAATTTCCCTACATGTTTGCATCCCCTTGGGTCTGTGGAGGGACAATTTATGCCTTTGCTAGTAGCTTCTATCCGGGGACTCTTTGGACTGCGGTTTGAGTTTACTCTGTCACTGTAATGACGTGCTTTATATAACCTAATATATATAGAAAACTTGTATTCCTACGAGTTGCTAAAAAATGGATGGAGAAGGGCAATTTTAAAAGGCGAAAGTTGTTGCTCTTATTGTTACTGATGGTGGTCCTGTACTCTGCCCCTCTGTCCCAAATTATAGGTCGTTTTAGCTTTTCTAGGTACATAGCTTTTGCTATGCACCTAGATATATGATATATCTAGATACATAATACATGTTGTGTATCTAGAAAAACCAAAATGACCTTTGGATTGGAACAGCGGGAGTATTACAGAGTACTTTACACGATAAGTATAGAATTGGCAGTCACACACAATAATATTTGCAAGAATGATATAGTCTGCAGAGGCTAGACTGGTTTCAGTTCCTTTCTTGTAGCTGTGTCAAGTTTTGGGTGAATGCTCACCATGATAATGTAGCAAGCTGTTATTGAATGATGCCAATGAAACCTAAGGAATAGGCTACCTTGTACAAACTAAATTACATCTGGTGAAAAAAGTTAGTGGCTATTCCAATATCTTTTCTTTTGGTGTCATCAAAATTGATTTTGGGCCACTGCAGCTTATGTTATGTCAAGGGCCATCAGCTTTGTAGAAAGGCCTGCATTAATAGACCTTACTAGAGGTTCTGTGATGGTTTTATGTCATTACTTTATGGGTATTAACCCACAGTTTGCTTTGGAAAACAGCATTGGATGATGTCGATTAGAGCGGATGGTGGTCATCGCACAAGAAGGTTGAAGAAGAAGAAAAGAACTTGCAATGATTACAGAGATACAGCAGAGTCACTGAATTCAGGTCTGCTTCTTATTTTTGCACATGGTTTTACATCTTTATGTCAGCATTCACAGTTGTGTTATTTCATGTTTCTTTAACTAGGCGATATTCATCAGGACTCAAAACAAGGTGTGGGCTGCAGTGACCTCAGTGAAGAAGTTGCAAAAAATCTGTCTGAAAGTGTTGTTTCAATTGCTGTGCTATGTGGTGATTATTTTTGCTGCTATTAGTTTTCTGAATATATATCTACATTGCTGTACACATGATCCAAATCGCAATGACTTTCTGAATATAGATCTACATTGCTGTATACATGATTCAATTGCAATGTTATGTAGGGAGCTCTGTGCTATTTGCATGCTCGGGAATAGCTATAGAATGCCAGGGGTGTGTTACAAGGTTTCTGACTTCAGCAAGTTTATTTAGAGCCTTAAATGATAAATCAAAGGGAAAAGATCCTGCTAACTTTAAGGTTTGTGCTTCTATTTGCCCTTTAGTAAAATTGATTGTTTAGTTGATATAATCTTGATCGTTATGTACTGTTTTCTTGTTTTTATTTATCAATATAGATTGAAGTGCGCTATGAAGGCAATGTTGTCACAGGATTTTTGGGGAAATACGATTTAGATTTTGGCCTTGCTATTGTCAATGCCACATCCTGCCTTGATGTTCAAGCTGTACGTCTCGCTCATGTGGTGATGGAATTTCTTCCATCTCAAAAGGTAGTAGCTTTAGGGCGTGGCATCTCTGGCAAATTAATGGCTACTGGTGGGATACTGACCCGTGATTCAAGAGAATCTGAAGATAGTGAAGAGCTTATGCTGTCTACTTGTAAAATCTGTGAGGTACACTTGCATTATTATATAATTTAACTTTAATGTGTTTCTCCTATATGCAGCTTCCGAGACACTCGAATTTTGATATGGTTATTTTAATGTTTCTGTTCCTATATACAGCAAAGTGTATATGAGGGGCAGTAGAAATGTGCTTCCTTTTTTTGTCCTGCATAACTCTTGTTCCATACAACTCTATTGTTTAGCTCCAGTATTACCTGTAACCTTTTTTTTTTTTGTTTGCCAGGGTTGGGAAGGTGGGCCACTTTTCAATATGGAAGGGAACTTTGTTGGCATGAACCTTTTTTTTGTTAAAGAAAGAACTGTCTTCCTGCCAACAAGTATAATCTTTGAACGGTTGGAGCATTTTCAAATGTTGCTGAGGAGGGGTGAATTTCTTGAACGGTTACAGAACTTGAAGGCATGCAGGTATCCTTATACAACTCCAACTTCCTTTTGTATGTTTGACCATTGTTGGTTCAGCCTCTTTTCCCTGTAGTCCCCCTCACCTTCATGAACATAAAAGGTGAGCTGTTTTGTATTCCAAACAACTTGTGAGCCCTTTGGGGGCAATAATTCAGATCTTTTGTGGTTGCTTGACATTGTTCAATGTTTTACCTTTAATAACTTTTACGGTTCTACATTTACAAAGATATTTGCTGTCCTCTTGGCCAGGTGTCATAGCTGCCCTATATTTATCTAGATTTATTAAAGATTGTACATTTTCGTCCAGTTGTTTAAAATGTTTACACTAGAAAGGGATTATAATGTCTCCTGACTATATGAGTCAGGAACTTAGAAGAATGATCAATGATGCAACATGCCCAAATTATAGGGCTTTTGCCAGTTCCTTTCTTTCTGCCACATCAAGTTTTGAGAGATAACACTCTTTACTTAGTGACATACATACATTATAAATAAATGTAGCAATTTTTCAGGTTCCAAAACACATTTAGGTGTAGAAAAACTAAAATAGATCAGGCGACACCATTAGCCAGGGCCATAGTAGAGCTAAGTTTATTGAGCCACTGTTTTTAAGCCCCTGGTCAGTTGGCCCTACTGATAATCCAAAGTCTGTATTTCACTTTTTTTTTTGTTAGTTTAGCTTTCTTGAAGTTGATTTTGGGTCTCATACTAAAGCTTGTGTTAGGTCAAAATCTAACATCCTTGACATAAAACCTATATTAGGGCACTTGAATTAATGGGTGAGATTGTTCTGCAGTGTTGGTTTACTGGTTTTGACCCACATTTTTTCCTTTTCTTTTTAAAAACATTGCTTCAGTGTTGGTGAGACACTGGTAGCTGAGAACAGTGGTGCTGATCTAACAAGATGCTCGAAGAAGAATGAAAGAACTGATGATCCCACAAGCTTGAAGAAGAAAAGAACTTGCAGTGGAGAAAAGATAGCCAAGTCATTGATTTCAGGTCTGCTGATTCTTCCTTTTATTTCTGCACATGATTTTTACAGCTTTATTTGATCAGTCACAGTTGCGCTGTATCATGTTTCGTTAATTCGGTGACTTGTGTCTGGGATCAAATGGTCTAACATTTGTACTTCATTATAATACATACTGCCTTTTACAGTTATACTTAGATACTTTCATAATCGCATATGTGTTAGCCGGCAATCAGGTGCACACCCTCAGCCTCACACACACTTTGAAATTGGATCAGTGGAGAAGGGAGGATCACACACATACTAGAAGTAGAATAGAGTGAGCACACACACATACTAGAAGTGTTGCTGCTGAACTGAGGATGCAGCTGGTTCATATACTAGTTATATTATATACATGTTCTACTCTAGTACAATGTGATGTCACCAAATACAAGTACACCTACTACCATTGCTTAGGTCAGCCATTCTACCAACTACAAGGCCATACCTATTCAGATCCTTTTGTCAAAAACAAGACAGGGGGTACAAATGAGATGTCAGGGGTAGGTAGCAGGAGCTGACCAGATTACCAACAACGTTAGTGCTAATCAAGTAACACAGTTACACTTTGTTTATGGTATTTCATGCAGAACCTTTTCTGATTTGTCGCTCAGGTTGTCATCAGATTCTAAATTTACAATTTTGATATTATGTGCTGAATTTTTTGGTGATTGTTACATGGTTGTCAATATTAGCATATCTCAGTTCCAATAACTTGACTTTGCTGCATCAGGAAATAATGGTGTTCTTAGTGATGACCGATTTGAGGATCTAAACTTCTCAGGTTATCCAAAGCCACCAGATATGTCAACTGGTGAGTCAACACTTATGAAATTTCTGACTTTTCATATATTCTTTTTACAGCTATGCCATACCTTTCTCAGCTAATTGTACTATGTGTCTTCAAGCAGATGGCATGATTTTAGTCAACACTTTTGAGGATACATTTGGTGACAAATATGGTGGAGGGATCTGGAGTGAACTCAACGAAACAGTTTCTTGTAACATATCTCGAAACGTTGTTGCACTTGCTTCATGCTATGGTGATTTTACAATAATGTACTATTTTGCTGTTTCATATTTATATTTGTTTATTATCACTAACTAGTAGCCAATGTGTCATGCAGGAGAAAAAAGGATTTTTGCATGCACAGGGTTTTTTATTGAATGGAATGGATGTACATGTATTCTGACATCAGCCAGCTTACTGTCAGATTTTGTTGATGACAAGAAGGTTTTGGAAGACATGAGGGTTGGTGCTACTAACTGCTCTTATTGATCCTTATTCTTGCATGTTACTGCTCAAGTCTTACTATACCATTTTACAGATTAAAGTGTTGCTTCCAACCAACCATATCAGAGAAGGGACATTACAACATTATAATTTACACTACAATGTTGCTCTAGTCAGTGTCAAGGATTTCTGTTCTCCACATCCATTAGATATTGAACATCAGAGCAATCATTGTTCTCGACAATTAGTATCTGTAGGGCGTTGCCTCAGATCAGGTGTGTTAATGGCTGCAAGAGGGGTACATATGAACAAGTTGGGGAGACTAGATTGCAAGTTGCTACAGTACTCCACATGTAAAATCACCAAGGTACTGCTGTTGACTAGTACCCTCCTATTTCAAATTATAAGATTTTTTGGCTTTTCTAGATACATTGCTTTTACTATGAGTGTATACCTAAATGCATAGTAAAAGCTATGTAACGATTTGGAATGGCTGGAGTATTATCCTTTTCTCTTTTGTTGCTGTTATACGGTTGGGGTTAACTTACATATCTGTTTGGCATTACAAATGACAATCTGTCCATGGAACCTGCTTAGGCTGGGATTGGAGGGCCCCTTTTTGATCTTGATGGGCAATTTCTTGGAATGAGCTTCTATGACATGCAAAGAACTAGAACCCCCTTCCTATCACGGGATGTGATTTTTGAAGTCTTGGAATATTTTAAGACAAAACGGTATGTTTGGATTTCCTTCTGGTATTTAAAACATGTTCAGGGTTAGAGCAGAGCGTGTACTTGGCCACCAGGCTTGTTAAATCCATCCTTTGATACGTTTGGCAGGTCTGTTCCTGAAGTAGGCCATGCTAGTTATTATCAATCTGCCGCC
Source organism: Chrysopogon serrulatus (assembly GCA_015844335.1). Taxonomy (NCBI): domain Eukaryota; kingdom Viridiplantae; phylum Streptophyta; class Magnoliopsida; order Poales; family Poaceae; genus Chrysopogon; species Chrysopogon serrulatus. The sequence continues at coordinate 42,237 of JADLZL010007342.1, forward strand.
CTGCTTGACTGGACTATTTTTGGAGACAAGAGTGTTCGTCCAAACAGGTATTCTGAGCTTGAACTACATCGTCATATTCATACTGTGAAATTTCAATACCGCACATGGTCAAACTTGTGCATGAGACATTACATCGTGTGCAAATTTTTGGATCGCAGTTGGCCTGTGCCCAAGGCATTTTGGTGCCCTGCTGAGTTTGCTGGCATGGTGGGTGAGCCTCGTGTTCAAAGGCGAGGGAAACGCAGCCACCCCAAAGTTAAAATCGTCAATGGAAAGGAGTACCGATATGCGTAGAGCATTTCCATCTTCTCTCTGTATATAATAATTAATTAATTTTACTTGTGTTGGTGAGCCTGTTTGAGCTGCTTTCTGAATCGAAGGCCATTAAGCTATTTTTTGTTTTATTCACTAGAGTTTATTCACGTGTGCGACATACGCTAATTGTACCCAAGAAGCTTGTGCTGGGCAATGGCTTCAACCCGTTATTTATTATATTAACTTATTAGTTTATTGCTAAATGTATATATGATGGCTGTTCTTATCCTCGATTTCTACCTTACCCTTCATGTAGCGATGGTTGATACTGATGCAGAGTGCTCGATTGTATGGTGTGGCTAACATTTTAATATTTTTAATGCACTAATAAACATGTCTTTGAAAACGAGGAAGGATAAAAAACCATGATACGACATGGAAAACGAGGACGTTGAATGCTATGTATCTATTCATGCTTTTCTTTTTCTAAGAAATTTAAAAGGTGTAATCCTTTTTTATGATAACTTTGGGCATTTATAATTTCTTTATTTATGGTCAAAATAAAGTAATATTCGAAGTCAAACGGCATACTTTTCTGTCCAGCCTCCATTTTTTATACTGAAACACACAATCTGGGTTGAGCTTATCCTGACTGTGCCTTCTCTCACATGCTGTAAATGATGAAAATATTTACTCGTAATAATATCGTCACTTTGACACCCTTTTCTCTCCCCTGTTCGACGCTGAGGCCTCTTCATTCTCGTCGCAACCAGCAAGCTGCCCGCCCACGCAGCACACACAAACTTGTGGGCGAGCGGTGTCTCGCTCCAAGTCCAAGCCACGTCGTAGATCGTATCTATACCTAATAATTGAAACCATTGACGTCTGATACAATAAGCAATATGATTAAATTCAATGGCAGGGCCGCAGGGGGTTTCAAGACACCTGATGATTCACCAAAGCAGCAGCAATACAGGCACCACCTACTACTGTAAGTTCGCAAGCAAGTACTGCTAGCACTATACGAGGAGGGCCGAAGGGCGATATCAAGACCACATACGTACATTGGCCGCCCCAATGAAAACATTATTAGACTGCTTATTATCCGAAAATCCAAAGAACTGGAGGGCGGTGGTGATGGCCACCGGCTCCTCTTCGTCGCTGCACAGCTCGATCACCGTGATGCTTGGCACTGTCGCCGAAGCTGCCATGGGCTGATGGGCCTATTATGGCCGTTCGCGAGGCCGAGGAAATGCTGACGGCCTTAACGGCAAACCGACAGAACGAGCTTAGGAGTACTTTACGGAACGGCCAACTTTTAATGGTCACAATCTTTCTTTCTTTCCCTATTCCAAATAATCAGATCACAGTCCTCACTTGGGCTGCTCGGCTCAGATAGAACAGCACTTACTTCCTTTTCTGCTTCCAAATATGTATTTATTGCAAATTAGGCCTAAAATACACTACACATATTCAGTTCAGGAGAACCAAAAAAAGGCTAACACACAAACGGCAAGCTAAAACATAGAGCAGAAACAATATTTAACGTTCATATCCACGGAAGATTGCATATATAACATAGTATGTGCGTTCAGTTGCACTGCAACCGTGAAACCTTTAGTCATCAATAAATGAAAAGGGCTTGGCACATACCAATGCGGCAATGCCAAAGATACCTTAAAATGATCATATCATATCACCTGACGGTCACCACAGTTCACGGGAAATCACAGCATCTCAATCAAATCCTTGATGGTAATATGAATCTGAAAATAAACCAAAACCGAGGCTAGGGACATGTTAAGTGAATTAGTGAAGAAGAAAACAGTAGCGAACTGTACCTTTAATGCGACAATAACTTACATTATCATCGATTCCAAGCCATAATTTCATTACAGCCTTCAGAGTTTCAACCGAACATGCATACTCCAGTTGAGTTTGGCACTGATAATGAACTCCAATAACAACTGAGCCATAAATTAGAGGACCTCCAGAGCAGCCCCCTTGTGACCGGCAAGAATGAGCAATTTCAGTGAACTGAGGATTTGCTTCAGATTCACCCAACGACGCGCTTTGAAAAAAAAAAGGAACAAACAAATGGTAGTGTCATATCAGTTAAACCAATGAGAAAGTTGGTCAGATTAGCCAAGGGAACTTACCAAGTCTTTCCGGGCATAACAGTAGGATTCAAACACACAATGTTAGTCAAGCCGGCCATCATGTCAGGATGGTAATATGCCGCCAGAAAGACCCTCTCTCCTACTCCAACATCCCAGGAAGTCTCACGAAACTCCAATAATGGTTGCTTTGCATCCATATCAATCTTTAGGATCGCAAGGTCAGATTCTTCATGCTCATGCAGAATCGTGGCCACATATTCAGAAGATGACCCAGCAAGCCTAACACATATGTTTTGACCTTGCGCGATTACGTGGTGGCATGTCATCACAAGGCATCTGCTTGCTACCTGGTGAATAAGAAAGCCAGTGCCCACTGTATTTCCAACTCCATCATTATTTAGTATCAACACTATGCTCTTATGGTGTTTATCATACACTTCCTTAACTTCCTTCAGGACATCCATAGTAGATACCAAACTGTAAAAGAAAATTTTAATAGTGAAACTTTTCTGTTGTTGTCAATCAAACCATTCTTCACAGTTCAATCTTGAAACAACAGTTTTTTTTGAAAACAGAGAACTGTCTAGAAGCATTTCGTAACCTACAAACTACGTACCAAACAACAAGTGATGCTAAAATGGATTAAAAAACGACATTCCATTCGAATAGGAATAGCCCCTATATAAACTGTACTAGTAAACAGCAAGTAATGCTTGCTACGGCTTGTAATATCTGTCCCGATTGAACTGAAGGACTGTCTGCCCGAGGGTTTCCTCAATCCCTGGCTGCTAAGTCGATGCAAAGCAGCATGATTATGTGGCAGCACAAGAACCGTCTAAGTGTCTAGTGTGCAATGCAGATCGAGAGCGGAAAACTCTAGAATTCAGCTGAAAGCACGAGGTTGATGGCTTTAGACATGATCTAAATGCTTAGCAGGTTACCTTCACCGTAAAGGTATGGAACTTGGAAGGCCGTTGGGCGCGCGGGCAGGCGGCGAGGACAGAAGTTCGTAAAGGACAAATCCCAAGCTGCAGAGGCAGTTCACCGAGCACCTGACGATATTAGAATGCGGCCAGTCGAAGCCTCGGAGACAAGAGACATATACTAGAGAAGGTTAAAAGCTCACCGGGACCTGGAGAATGGCCACACGCCCGGAGACAGGTTGCTTCGAGACAAAGCTAAATCCAAGAAAACCCAGTAGTTTCACGAATTCGTGGCCGTGGATCTGTTGCAAGAAGAGATTTTTTTTTTAGGTTTTCAGAATGCCAAATTGTCTGAACTCTGAAGTGCGGCCGCAACCAATTCTAGAAGGAGGGGGGCACCTCTCGGAGCCGACGATGAAGAGCCTCGCCCCGTAAGCAGCCAGCCCCCTGTACAACTCTGTAGCCGGCGTGGCGTGCCCCTCTCTCCTCCGGCAAGTCAGAGCTCTCCCTCGATCCCTCGAGTACGGCTAGGGGCGGCGTGGTTCTACTGGGGACTGGGAGGGGTTCGGGCAAGTGGAGCAACGTAGGCAGGAAGATGGGAGATTGGGCCGTCCAAAGGCCGACACTTGTTTCTTTCCACAATGCGCACAAGTGGAGCAAAGTAACCACTAACTAGCTGCACTGCAGCCGCGGGACGCCATTTATTTGGCGGGCAGAAGGCGGGCGCCGAGACGCGATTTTCGCGCCGGAACGCAGTGCTCAGAAATCCGATTCCTCTCTCCCAGTCCCATGTCCGCCTCCGCCGGCGCCGCCGGCACCAGCTCCCCGGGGCGCCATGCGAACCCATGCGTCGAGTTATTCTTCGAGGTTGTCCCCAGCGGCACGCCGCCCCAGCGCGTGCGCGACCTCCTCGCCGCCGCCTGGGCGCACGATCCGCTCACCGCGCTCAAGATCGTCTGCAGTCTCCGCCTCACAGGCAGTAAGGAGGGCTTCTACACCGCCATGCTCTGGATGCACGAGCACCACCCCAAGACGCTCGCCTACAACCTCCCCGCGCTCGCCGAGTCCGGTTGCCTTGAGGACGTCCCCGAGCTGCTCTTCCGCCTCATCCACGGCGCCGACGCCCGCAAGCTCGCCAACAAGGGCAGGCGCCGTAGCAGCGGATCCGGAGTACCCGTACCTCTACATGTGCCACGTTGGCTCCGCCAATTCCAAGGACGGAAGCGTGGTCGTTACCTCTCGGCTGAGACGCCAATGATCGGGCAGGTGGTGTGCACGCAGGGCAACAAGATGAGGAAGAGGGCAAGGCTCGCCGGGGAGGCTCTTCGCAGGTACAACAGCGACCGCGAGTACCACTCGCTGTTGGACCAAACCGCCCTGCTCTTCGCTGACCTCCTCAGGTCCGACGTCGAACACATGCGCCTCCGCGAGTTTAACAAGATTGGCCTCGCTGCCAAATGGTGTCCGACCCCTCGCTCATTCATCCACACAACACTGCTCTGCCAGGCCATCGCTCGCTGCCTCTTCCCGCGCGACTCTGATCCCAGCTACGCCGAGTTGCCGGAGGAGCACTACACCCACCGCGTGCTCAACCGTCTCCATCACATGGTTCTGACGCCGCTCCGTCGGATCCTCGGGCTCCCGCAAGTGTACCTGACGAGCTCCCGGCGATGGACCGAGCTGCCCTACGCCAATGTTGCTTCGCTGGCGATGCAGCGTTACAAAGCTCACGCTGCCACCATGGCAACAAGGCGGTTCACAAGGTTCGAGGCTGGGAAGGTGGTCAAGCTCACAGGCACAGCAGCCCTCCCACAGACGGAGCGGCAGTGGTGCCTTTTGGTGGACAGCCTCCGTGACAAGAGTCTGCTCACCAACTGCATGGCGTTCTGTGACCTGTCCAAGAGCATGGACGGCACGCCCATGGAGGTGGGCGCTGCTCTGGGCTTGCTCGTGTCGGAGCTTGGGGAGTACCCGTGGGAGGGCCGGGTTATCACGTTGAACAGCAACGACGAGGATGAGGAACCTCGAATCACTAAGATAAGAGGCAAGACCCTCCTGGAGAAGCTGAGGTTCCTACACAAGATGCAATGTGACGATGACTTGAGTATCGACTTCCGAGCTCTGTTCAACTACATGTACGAGTACATTCTTGACAAGGCCAAGAACATGAACCTGGAGAAGGGTAGCATGATCAGGAGTGTCTTCGTGTTTACTGACAAGGAGCTTGACGAAGCATGGGTGAGCCCATGGACCCGAGACTACCGGGTGTTCTGCCGACGCTTCAAGGAAGCCGGTTATGGTGCTATGGTGCCACAAATCGTGTTCTGGAACTTGGGGTGTTCCCACTCCACAGCCTTGATGTCGAGGCTTCCCGGCGTTATGATTCTGAGAGGGTTCTCCAACAATTTACTCAAGTCCTTCCTCGAGAACAACGGTGTGGTGTACCCGGAGGATGAAATGTCCTCAGCTGTCGACGGGGATGAGTTCAAGAACCTTTCCTTGTTCGACTGATCAACGGATGCCATCAGATCCGATCCTGCAACTCACTGACATGGATAGATGAAGCTTTTTTGTCCCCTTTTTGTTGAAGGAGAGCTTCCAGCCTGTTCTGATCCTATGGAATGTCGTCTTTTTTTGTTGGTTCTATAACCGCATAAGGATTCTGCTCATTTGCCACGTAGTTCAGCTCCTTCGATTGGAGATTTCCTTCGATGATGATATGCTTCTTGGTACAAAAATGAAAAACATCTAGTACTTCATCTCACTTCGTTTCCTTTGTGTGCATGTGCATTTTCACGTTACCACTTTGCAAATGATTTAATGTTCTCCCATCACTGGCTCTGCAAATATTCTGCTTTGTTTTGAACTCATGTATATCATTCATAGTATTCCCTACTAGCTACTTTTGCCGCATCTGGAGACAAAAAAAGGCATTAGCTGTTGTTATTGCTTGGTCCCATGCCTCTCTGGTGCCTGTCTGCCTGATGGAGAAACAAAGGTGGTAGCAGAAGGACAAGAGAGATCGAGGTGCCAATGTATAGGCTTCCCATTAACATAAAGTCACTTGCTTATGATTATTGGTTTATCAAGTTAATACTACATTGCATTCTCAAAGGCCGAAATTGCAGTTTTAAGGAGGCTATTCCACCATTCCATCAACCAGGGAACCTGCTGTCTTGGCAAGCTCAGATTGTATTTGAGTCTTGAGTTACACTGAATATGTAAAACCACTAGGGAATTATCAATAGGACGTCAAGTTTAATTTCTTTATTTCTTCCAGTTCAATAAAAATTTGGGACTCATATAGTTGTCGATCTAATGGTTGGTGCAAAGGTTTAACTGGACCAAAGGTTTTATGTTTGTACCAACATGGTACGGGTGGCTTCTGCCAATAATCACTTTGTAAACAAAAAAAAAATGTGATCTTGTCATCTCAGGAAGTTTGTTTTTTTTCACTATCTCCCATCACCTGTCATCTCAAGAAGTTTGTTTTTTTTTCACTATCTCCCATCATCTTTTAAGTGGGTACCTGAATTTGCTGCAGTTTGATTTAGGTAAGATGCAAGTTATAGGTACCTTAATTTGCTGCAGTTTGATTTAGGTAAGATGCAAGTTACAGGACTCCAGTCGTTGCTTGAAGGAAGGAATTAAGGAAGAGCAACCAGTTAATTAGCTAGGATTATGCATCTTCACTCTCCAGCATCGTATCTGTCTGTCTGTGTCACAGTGCATCTGAATTTCAATTTATTTAGGTTTGTTTGGATGTCTATGTATCTACCAAAATGTGTACATGGATATGGTTGGTATAAAATTTAAACTAAATTTTTAGGGAAAAAAACCAATCCGCCACCGTAATATATATAGATTGTTGTAAATAAATGGGCATTAAACAAGCCCGTACAGTGCAGGTCAGCATACTCTAAAAGCTAACGAATATGTTTGTATTTACGAACCAGTTTGAAGTGTTCCTCCCATGTCTGCGCCACACACCTTGCTTATGATTTTTTTTTAGGAAATGTAATCTTTATATTGCACTCTCAAAGGCAGAAATTGCAGTGGGCGACAAAACCATATATGCCTTCCAAACCTGGGAAACCTGCTGCCTTGGCAAGTCTCAGATTGCATTGAGTCTTGAGTTACACTGACCATGAAAAACTACAACATGTTGGAAATGGGACGTCAAGTTTAATTTCTTTATTTCAATTGGACCATAGTTCAAAAAAAATTTGGGACTCATATAGTTGTCGCAATCTTAATGGTTGGTGCAAAGGTTTAACTGGACCAAAATTTTATGTTTGCATCAACGTTCAACATGGTATGGGTGCTTCTGCCAATAGCCATCTTGTAAACGAAGCCAGTGTTCTTTCTAGTTTTCATTGTTTTTATATATTTTTAAAAATGTGATCTTATCATCTCAAGAAGTTTGTTTTTTTTAACAGATATTCATCTTTTAAACACCTGAATTTGCTGCAGTTTGATTTGCCATAAGACCCAAAGTTATTCAGGACTCCAGTCGTTTCTTGAAGGAAGGAATTAAGGAAGAGCGATAGCCAGCTTTGCATCTTCACTGATCATCCAGCAACTTTAGTGATAGCAGATTATTGAATTTCAAGACCAGGTCTTTGTTTGGATGTCTATGTATCTACCCCAAATCATGTCTCCACATAGATCAGTTGGTAAAATTATCTATCATGTTTCTGCAAAACCTTATATCTTAAATCGGTTAGTAAAAAATGGGCCCCAAAAAAAAGCCGGTAACTTTTGAAGGTCACCTTCACTTTCTATAAATCACCACTCTTTCTCATCCGAACCAGTTGGACCTGCTGGCTGTATCGCCACACACCAGCTAAAGACCAATGGCTATTTGTTCATCCATCAGGCGATACATTTAGATTGGATCCACCAGCAGGCCTTATCTCATGAAAGGCCTCGAAGCCCAACCGAGGCCTGCTAATCCAGTGAAAAGCCTGTCTGCTATCCACCCGTTCCCTCTACCCCGACTCGCCGCCGCTCGCGAGTTGCGACCCCGCCGGCCGCCTCCCGTGGCGGCTGCTCTGCTCGGCCCCGCGGCGCGCCTGCCAGCCCTCCGCCTGTGCGCGCCCCACCCCCCCCCCCCCCCCCGCCCCCAACCCAACCCCCACCCCGGAGGCCCCGTCTCGCCGCCAACCCCAACCCGCTGATCGCTTCCCCCCTACCCGCGCCGAACCCCTCCCCGCCGTCCGCCTCCCGTGGCAGCTCCGCAGTTGCTTTGCTCGGCGCCTTGGCAAGGCACCCGACTGGCCCCGACTGGCCTGGCGGCCGGCGGCCGATCCTACCGCCCCGGCGCCCGGACTCCGGACCCCAACGTCCTCCAGCTAAGCGCCGACCCTGCGGTTAGGACATCGGAGCCTGGAGGTGGCTCTGTCTGCAGGATCAGTCCGTGCCTCCGTGGATCTGCCGGACCCCTTGCCAACTGGGAAGTGGCCCCTGCTGAGTCTACTTCCGGCTTAAGGTTAGAGAGTTTGAATGCAAGTAGTTTTTTTTTTTTTTTATATTATTGTTAATCTGACGCAGCAGCATTGGATGATTCTTCACTGAAATATTACTGCATAATTGTATGAAGCACTGAGACGTCTATAATTGAATCACACTAGAATTTGTTGTTTTCATTCCTTGGAGAAAATTGGATTCATGCCTTACACCTTACTTAGTTACTGGCTAACGAAATCCTATGCCTGAAGTTTTGTATTATACCGAACTGATGCCAGGTAGGAAGTCCGTACCTCTGTGGATCTGCTGGAACCTATACCAACTAGCAACTGTCCCTTCTGAGCAGCTACTTCTGGCTTAAGATTAGAGATTTTGAATGCAAATACAAATAGTTCTCCATGTTACTGTTAATCTGACGCAGCAACATTGGATGATGCTTCACTGAAATGTTACTTCACAATTATATGAAGCACCAAGACGTCTATATTTGAATTACAATAGAATTTGCTGTTGTCATTCCTTGGAGAAAATTGGATTCATGCCTTTAGTTAGTGGCTAACGAAATTTTGTTATGCCAATTGAATTGCATTCATTCTTGAAGTTTTTCACCGAATTTTCATAAATACTAGGAATGGAAATAACATTATAGAAAAGTTTCAAAGAGTTTGGAATGGAAATAGTATTTTAGTAGAATTTATGCATATAATTTATATATGCAAGTTTGAAACTTGCTTGTATTATATCGAACCGTTTGGAGGGTTTATATTTTTGTTACTGAATTATGTGCCAGGAAGTCTGTATCTCCGTGGATCTGCTGGAACCTGTGCTAACTGGCAACTGTCCCTTCTGAGCAGATACTTCTGGCTTAAGGTTAGAGATTTTGAATGCAAATAGTTCTTGGTCTTACTGTTAATCTGACGCAGCAGCATTTCATAATTCTTCACTCAAATGTTACTGCATAATTGTATGAAGCACTGAGATATCTATATTCGAATCACACTAGAATTTGTTGCTTTCATTTCTTGGAGAAAATTGATATCATGCTTTACTCAGTTACTGGCTAACGAAATTCTGCTGTGCCCATTGAATTGTATTCATTCTTGAAGTGTTGTCATAAATACTACTAGGAATGGAAATAAAATTATAGAAAAAGTTTCAAAGAGTTTGGAATGAAAATAGTATTTTAGTAGAATTTATGTATTCTAATTTATATATGCAAGTTTGAAACTTGCTTGTATTATACTGAACTTTTAGGAATGAAAATAGTATTTTAGTAGAACTTATAGTTTTGTTACTGAATTATGTGCCAGGTAGGAAGTTTGTACCTCTGTGGATCTGCTGGAACCTGTGCCAACTGGCAACTGTCCTTTTTGAGTAGCTATTTTTGGCTTAAGGTTAGACATTTTGAATGCAAATAGTTCTTGGTGTTACTGTTAATCTGACACAGCAGCATTTCTTGATTTTTTAATGAAATGTTACTGCACATTTGTGTGAAGCACTAAAATGTCCATTTTTGGGAAATATTGAATTATGGTCTTACCTAGTGACTTGGCTAATGAATTTCTGTTGTGCTAATTGAACTCTAGTTTCTGAACAATGTAAAATATTAATGTCCAACTGAATTATATTCATTCATCCTTTCTGAAGTTTTTTCCATAGAATTTTACAAATACTACTAGAAATTACAATATAATAAAAGTTTTAAGAAGTTTGAAAATAAAAGTTAATATATATAGGTTATATTTTATGCAAGTTTAAAACCTATTGATTGTTGAACCTAAGGTATTATTCCAAATTGTCTAAAGGAGTTATAGTTGATTAGTTGTGTTACTAAATTATGTTTGTATATTATACTTTTTTGATAGGCATAATTGGGTTCAAATTTTGGGCTACTGATCATGCATGTCTTCTTTTCATTAATTGTTGTTTATTTTTGTCATGTGTCTGTTAACTGCACCAATAGGATTGATGGAGGCTGGGGAGCTACTACGGTCAGTGTCTGTTGAGGTGGCTCCTTCTGTTGTGGTAGTGGAACAAGTGCATCGATTAGACTACTTCTGCACTGGGTCTGTGGTGAGGAGTGTTCCCAATGATGGCACATTTATACTGGCACAAACTGAAATCCTTGATACTTTCTCAGATGTGAGGTTGAGAGTTCATTTCCATGATGGTCTGCAAACACCAGCTCAAGTTGTGCTTACAAGGGGTCAGTTTTGTATCTTGCGTACCGAGTACAACCCCAGATGCAAGGTTATAGAGCTTGACACAAAGGCTACAGATCTCGGCTACATGATAGTTCAGGCGCCCTTCTCACGTTCTACTCAGTTTTCTGTGCCGACCCTTCTATTCCAGCCAAAATTGATTTGCACAACATTTGGGGATTGTGCTCCTACCATCAGCGGCTCCTGTGAGTATTTCATGGTCGTGTGTCAGTATGGAGAGACCTCTGCGAATGGGGTCAGCAGACTGGTAGCTGGTCCTGTTTTTTCAATGACTGGCAAAGTTGTTGGTGTACTGGTACGAGACAACAGCAACTGGATAGATAAGGCTGATCCAGGAGAAGATCCTCATTGGGTAGATGAGGGATTTCAGTTCAAGACGTGCATGTCTGCTCAGAAGTTCAAGAACATCCTGTGGTCTTTATTTGGTGAGTGTGGATGGAGGAAGGGGAGGAAGAGAGCGAGTAATGAAAGAAGGAACATGCTTATGAGAGCGGACAGAGCAGGCAGGGCCAAGTCAAAGAAGAGGAAGACTTTGACATGAGTAGTTCTGAAACTATTCACTAATGTTTTCTGTAACACTTAGATTTGTAAAAATAAATAAATTGGTATGCATGTATTCTAATTGCAGTCAAGTTAAACAACTAGCGCATCTGTCATGTATTCTAGGGTGACAATGTGTTTTTGGAGTCAGGTTGGCAAATGTGGTTTTTTAGAATTTTAGAGCGGAGCCCTGTCTTTTGACCATAGCCAAAAGACAATAAATCATTTGCAGCATTAACACTGCAATTCGTTCTATGGTCGTTCGCTTCTTCTCGAGTAGAGCGAACGATCAGACCATCCACCACTGCTCAACTGCCTAACACAAGTCCAAAATAGAATATATTTATTTTAAAATATTATAACTTCTAGACCAAATCCAAAATAGAATACATTTATTTTAAAATATTAAAACTTTTGGACTGTATATTTATTTTTAATTTCATTTGCACCTGTGTGTTTTTGATGAGCAAAATTAAACCTCACTTGTATACATTTTCTTAAAAAAATTTAGGAGCAAATTATGTCTATTAACCTGTAATGTATAACTTATGCAAACAAGTTATATTGAATAATTTTCCCTACTCGAATTTGTTTAGTGGCATGGTCTACCCAAGCAGATGTTCTTTTTTTTGTTTCTTCTTTGTTTTGTTTTTTACAATGTTTTTGTTATATATTATATAAATTCTATAGATTTATTTTCATAAATATTTTTCATATTTTCTACTAATATATTACTCTCTCTGTTTCTAAATTATAAGTCGCTTTGATTTTTTCATCTATTTTTTTATGTATCTAGAAACATTATTATATCTAGATATATATTAAAATAGATGTAAAAAAATTAAAATAACTTATAATTTAGAACAGAGAAAGTATGATATTAATTTATACATCTAAGTTCTTGAATATAACTTATATGTCTAACTTTACATCTAAGTCTCTCATCAAGTTATATGTATCTATGTTATACAAACAAGTTGTAGATAAAAGTTTGTGCATAATTTTTGTAGCTTTCTCTAAAAATATATTGATAAGTTTGTCCCATAAAATATTATACATAAAAGTTAATAAAAAATAGGAAAAAAGCTTCTAATTAATCACTTCTTGGTTACTCTAATCATGTTCTAAACGTCGGTTTTTTTTTTGAATATGGAGGGAGTACGTGTGTAACTTTGTTATATAAGTTATATATAAATTTGTCATGTAAGTTTTGTCGTTGAAGGTATGACTTTGTAACTTTTTAAAAATAGTTAAAAATTTTTATTAAAAATAAAAAACTTTTCTAAAACGAAAATCTGTGAAAAATATTTTTTATTAAAAAAAGAAAGTTGCAGGTTGTGTGAACGTTCAACAGATTTTAATCCAGTGAATGTTCGCTGTTACAGCTACGGGCGTACCATCTGTGACCGTACTCGTTTAGCGCTGTCAACCAAAGCAAAACGTGAAACAGACTAATAAGGCTATGTTTGGTTAGAGAAGTTATTTATTAGTATCACTATAGAGATTATTTAGTAGTCAATTGATCATGTTTGGTTCAAAAAACTACTAGAGACTACTAACTATTAATCTAGCTAGAGAGAGACATGAACTGTAATTTTGACCTAGTAGCCCTAAGAAGCCACCTTTAAAGAGCTATTTTTTTTGTCTACTAAATAGACAGTAGCCCATGTATTTGATTTATTTAGGACTACTTAAGACTACTAAATAGTCAATATTCCTCCTCATATGAAACCAAACAGAGCCTAAATAATGATAATAACTACAGCAAAAAGTTTCTAACACAACAATGATCAGCTTCTATGAGGTTCTCGAGACTCACTTCTTGGTGGAATGTAAGCGGGTGCGCTGTAACTCTCCCCAGCGGTGCCATACGTGCTTGATCGAGCTGCGAGCCAAAGCCACATCTCTTGACCAGCACTCCTTGTCAGGGCAGCTTTCATGTGCAAGACCTCACTCTTCTCTTTTTACACAAAATCGTCCATCTCTTTTCTCGAACACGACTTGTGTCATTTTCATTAAGAAGAGGGGCTGAAAGGTCGGCAAGTACAACACAACACATCACGACACCGAAAACCACAAAGATTGTGGCTCAACGAAACTAACGTGACAAAAGGAAGAAGAAGGGGGTCTCCACCACACCCAACAACACATCCTCGCGGCTCGGGAGATGTAACCGCGGCTGCAAAGGATTTCAATGATAGGTGACGCGGTCGTTAGAGTCCATGCATCCCGCAAGGGGCATCACTCACTCGGCAACGTCGGCCTGAGGAGGAGCCTAACACGACGTCGGTGACCAGGGGCCAACAACAACGACGGCCACTGCGACGATAACACCTTCGACCGAGCAGAGAAACAAATGTGACAACACACAACACGGCAGAGCAGGATCGGCCGGGGTAGGGCTTGACGTTGGGTGCGAGCGCCGAGGGTGCTTCAACGGAGACTTCAGAAGGGGAGGACGCCCACGGACGCAAACTTCGTTGATAAATCCACCCAAGGGAGCTTTCATTCCCAGAGCCGCACCGGTAGCAGTGGCTGACACGCAGTAAAGATGGCGCCTTCAGGAAGGTAGTGACGCTGGTGCGCCACCATCATCGATCCCGGCGCAAAGTCTAGGGAAGGGTGTTGACATTTCTAATGTCACTTCGCGTTAAGTTGTCATCCCTAATATGATGCCAAAAATGCTGGAAAAGAATCTACACTTGTTTACCCTAAAAATATAACTCTATAGAATATATCCGCAAGCGCACAGATAATTCTCCTATTGTAGCATTTCACTTGGAAAGATTTTCAAGTATCGTTGATTTGTTTTAAGCCAAAAGGAAAACTCATTTATTATATTGGACCTATCCAAAAGAGAATAGAAAAGAATTATGACTGTGGCTTTAAATGTGCAAACCTATAGTAATCAACAAGATAAATAATAAAGATAAAATAAACATTAGTAGGGGATTTTGAGTCAAGATTAAAACTAACTAAAAGATAAAAGTTTAAACATAAAGAACTTATAGATTATTTCTTAAATAATAAGTCTATAGATCACACCAATATATACATTTTCATCTATAGTATAACTAATTCAGAAAACAACATAAGGTGCATCAACTAGGGAGGATATTGAGACATAAATCGCCTCCTTCACGACCGCGCTCTACTAGCCTACATGCGAGGGGTGGAATATAGAGGACTCAATAGGCCTGTACACCTATGATCTACCACACTACCCGGCACATTAGGATGCAATCGTAGGTATATATGATATCTAAGCACCATGCTTATATAATATATACCACCTAACCCACTTGAGTATTGAATTAGGCACTTTAACAAACATATAACTATAATCATCACCAATCATAACTATATCAAGACTGCAACTAGAGCAAACTAAGAACTTAATAAGTAGTAATATAATAATTAAGAACAAAGTCATAAACAAGATATAAATTACCAATCTCTTAACTGCAGATCGGAAGCTCCGAGCGAAGCGCCCAACTTTACTTGAACCTTGCTAGCTAAACCTAATCTAGAACTTGAAGAACTGGAGCTCTAATTCTAATCTCTAGAAACCCTAGCTTCTAGTCTAATCTTGACAAATGAATTGAGGCAAACCCTAATTGCTCCTGGGGGGTGTAGACACATATTTATAGTCCGGTGGGATGAACATCAACCGTATGATCAAACCGGACTTAATGTAGGGCCAAGATGCATCTTCAAAGGCGGTGGAGGAGTACACAAAGGCTGGTAGGTGGGACCCTCAGGGGGAGGCCGGCCGGCCCCACCTCTCCACGGCTCGAGCTCCGCTTCTTTCTGGTGTTTTCTAGATCCTTCCTGATCCTTTTTGGTGATATTTTCTATCGCGGTTAAGTTTCGTATAAATATTGTAATTAAATCCTCCAATTTCTTTTTTCTAGAATAATCCTGCAGAAAATGTGAAATCACCAAAACTCGTGGAAATTGCCAGTTATAACCCTATGTTTTCTAGTGGTGATCTTTTTTATGCATTAGTTGACGGTTAAAAAATGATCGTTATCTATAGTCAACAAAGGGGTTTTCACCCTCGGTGCCGATGTCCACCGGCCCCAGTTGCTGGGAGGCCGGCCATCACCGCGCCGGGGCGGAGCCGATTCCGCGGCTTCCACGCCTCAGCGGGGTCAATGGACGCGGCCACCCCAGGACGTCGTCAGATGTCATCGTGGAATCTGCCGCCAGCGCCGAGCTAAGCCAGGTCCGGGAAGGGAGAGGATGCGACTGGCCCTGTAGAACCCGGATCCACTCGTCGACCGACGTTAACCGTTGCGGCGGTGGTAGAGGAGCGCCGGTGAGGGCCACCGCCAAAGCGGGCGGGGCCTAGCACCCGCCAAGCAGCAGCGAGGGGTGTGGAGGCGCACCGGCAGCCACCCCGCCACCGCGGACGCCAACCAAGGACGCCCACGAAGGGTCCACCAGAGCGGTCGGGGCTAGCCCCACCGCAGAGAGGGGGGGGGGGCCGATAGCCGGAGGCCACCGCCATGGTGTCGCGCGCGGAGGTCTCCCTAGGGACGCCGCCACGGGAGCCGCCCCGGCAGGCTCCGACCCTAGCTCGACTCCCCCCGCCAACAAACGGGGGGGGAGCGCGTGGATGGTCCAAGCCGAGGTCAGGCGAGCCTAGGGGTTAGCCGGCCGCCCCGCCGACCCACCCCCCGGTGAAGGGGTTAGCCGGAGCCACCGCCGGCACCGCCAACCCTAGGCTCGGGCTGCCGCCGTTGCAAGTGCACAGGCGTCGGATCTGGCCACAGAGAGGCCAAATCCGGCCATGGAGGGGCCGGATCTACCACCCCGCCGGCCGGTGGCCGCCTTCACCGGAGGAGAAAGGGAGGGGAGAGGGGAGGAGTGGGAAGTTGAGGCAAGGAGATGGTATGGGGAGGTGCCTTGTTGAGCCCCCCCGCTGTCCACCGCCGCCGATGAGGACGGGTGGTGGAGGCGGCCCGGCTGGAGGCGTTGTCAATTTGTAGAGGAGCATAGCCATACTCCTCCATGAATGGCAACTGCGTGTCCAGTTCTTTTCTTCCTTTTCCTTATTAATCCGGTTGTGATCGAGCTCCGATCCAAGGCGATGGTAGCCACCAACCGATTAATTCTCCATGGCTAGCTTTACCACTCGGTACCGTTCAGGCGCTCTCTGACTGTGCAGCCGTCAGCTGATAGATGTTTATACGGTGAACCACACTAAAATTTGCTTGGAGGAGATGGAGATCACACAGTTGATAAATGAATATGCATGCCGCTATTTCCAGCTAGCCGCCTCCTCGTGGCAAAATCAGAGATTAGATTATATTATATTAGCGAATCGACTCTGAAGTCGGAATCTCTCACTCACGCCGGGGTGTTTGGTTGAGCACCTGCCGGTCAGCAATCTCAGACCTAGCCCTTCCAGGTTCCAGCTAGCCACACTTAGCTAGGGACGCTGCCTGTGCTGTGCCAGGCAGCTCCAGCCAGGAGCGATGTCCAACAACGACCGCTGTGACGACTGTGAAGTTGTTGCCAAACCACAAGAACGTCAAGGATTTCCATTTCACCCCTTACGTACGTGACCTGGTCTATGCCCAGAGGTTTGCCATTGCCAGAAAGGTTTGGCAGGATATGATGTGGAAACAGCAATTAAACTCTTCAAAGCTTCAAAGATCAGCTCGCAGTCTCTTTCTTCATGGAAATTATCATTCTTATGTGCTGGGCAATCTGGAAGACAAGGAATAACTTAATCTTCAGATAAATTAATCCGTAATTGGTCAATGTAAGGGAAGATTTTAGAAAAGAATTTCGTCTTCTACTGCTGAGAGCGAAGAAAGCTACTCCCCTCTCGTTAATCAATGGATTGTAATTCTAGCTTAGCTTGGTTCCGTGTATCGGTCTAGTGTATTTCCTTTTGCTCCTTCTTTGTCTCCTGAGCCCCTTTGGTGCCCTGTTCCCTTGCAGCTTGTTTTTTTTTTCTCTGTAAACTCCTTTTCTGTTAAACAAATCTCAGTAGGCTAGGGTGGCGTTTCCCCTCCTGTTCACTCAAAAAATCGACGACTTAAAACCATTGCTAGTTAGGTCTACCTTCTAATTCAATGAAAATCCACACACGTACTGTGTTAGTGCGTTGCAGTATGTACACAAATGATCTTGTGCAGGTCTTCTGCGCAGGCTAGCATTGACACGTACGTCCGTTCTCTCCCAGAACTTAACAATTGTAAGGCGAACAGAGCATTAGTTCGGCAGACATCAACATTTGTGATTTGTCCCAGGTCGATTGGCAGGTTGCGTACAAGTGCACATATGGCTCTTAACCACCACCGCTCGCTGGCACTAGCCACTTGATTCCTTGCTTCTCTTCTTCATTCTTGTCACTCGAAGTCTCGAACACTGGCTATAACAACCAAATCGTCGCCCAGCTAACTCGATCGATCGAATAAAGACGAGCCATGAATTGAAGTTAGCTAGCTAGTTTGCCCTGTCATGTGCGTCTAGGATGACCCCCAAGGCACTGAACTGCTGGGCGACAGCAACTTCTCCATGGCTAGCTTGGACGTATCTATACGGCAGCCTCTTTCAGTTTGAGCCTGATCTCGACCGCAGTTGAGAGGGACAAATGTGAGTCTGTGCACCCGGCGGCCATTACCGTCGTCGCTCTCCTTCCTGCCTTGTCATCTCTCTCATCTCTGCAGCTTTGTTTTGTCATCTTCAACACCGGCCAACTAGGTTAGGTACGCCTAGCCTATCTGTATCTGTATCCCCATGACATGCCATTTTTGCCGGCCGATGGCGTATTATTACGTCTCAAATGGACAGATCGACATAGAGCTGCCCGGCGAAGGGCCAACCACCGGAAAGAATCGAATAATAATCGTTGAGAGAGAGGTCAATGCACGCATGCAATGCAATGCAATCAGGAGCACAACCGCCGCCCGCGGACGGCGGCGCCACATCGATCATCGACCACCTGCCACCGTATCTGGCGTACGTGTGCATGGCGGCCGTCCATGAGACGCGTCGTACTTATATTACGTGTCTCGCCGCCGGCGAAGTAACGAGGAGCTTACCCGGGACGCCGGCGCCGGGAGAGAGCAACTAGTTCAATTTGCCTTGGAGCGCGCGCGGGAGCAGCGGGCGTGACCGACCGACCGGTGGTTGCGTCTGTTCTGTTGGTTACAGTTCCGGTCCGGGCCAGAGAGCCGTGACGTGATGAGTTGCATTTCTTGGTCAAAGGTCAATCGACGCCTTCCATGCATTCTCTCTCGATGCAAGGAATCCAAGTCCATCCATCGGAACGACGACGTTTATCCTTAGGTACGTAGCGCTGGAATGGAATAACGGTACGCGCTGGATCGTTTTCCCTGCCAAACTTTATAGAGCTTTGTTACGGTGCTTGGGAATCATGAGAGTATAATTAAATTTGAAGGATATAACCGTACTTTGTTGCCTTAAGAGCTGATTCTCTGAATAAAAAAACAGCCGCTTCTCTCAATAAAAAAAATAGCTGCGTCTCTAAATCAAAGGATCTGCTTATGCATGTACGTTTTCCCTAATTCCGTCGTCTCAACGCGCCGGCAGCGCGCCGGCCGTGCCGCGACCCTCCCTCTCCCCACGGGCTATGTCTCGAGTGCTCCCTAGCGGCTGCTGCTGCTCTCTAGTCCAGCTCCAGCGACAAGTGCTCTAGGCCTCACCCTGCAACCTGGGAGACTTCGAGCTGGGAGGCGGCGAGGTGCGAGTTGCGACGCGTGGTGGTGGTGTCGCAGTGACCTGGGAGACGGTGATATGAAGTGCGAGGCGGCGGGGTGAGCGAAGTGCGAGGCGGCGATCTCACGAAGGAGCGGTTCGTTGAAATTGGATTAGGAGCCAGAGAATCTGTATTAAGTAAAACCTGCGGCAAATAATTTTAACGGGAGGAACCACCGGTTCCTTCCCAAGCACCGTAAAAATTCACTAATAAATATATATTAGGATCAGCGAGGAGTCAATGTAGGGGGTTTTTTCTTTTCTTTTTGCCATTGTATCACAGTACTATGAATCCCCTGTGGTAATGAAATCAAGGAGAAAGTACTCTAAACCCATTGAATGTACTAAGAATCCTGTCCATCATGGAGACGTTTAGTTTGCCACAACGCATTGAATAATGAGTAAGAGGAATGAACGGAAAGGAGCTGGTAACATGGCGAGATGAGCTTTCACAGTACACATCGAGAGGGACCAAGCACCAAACACACTGTGCACTTGTAGCTCCATATATGCTTCGTGCTACTATTACTGTGCATATCCGACCATTTGCTTCTTGTCTTGTTTGGTGCTCTGCGTTCACCTTTATTTCATTTCTCGGTTGCCTATCTGAGTAAAATCCATGACGATGCACTGTTGAATCAACCTGTAAATTGTTAGAAGCCGACAACTGTGTCTTATTTATCACCATAGTTGCTATTTTAGAAAACATTTATTATTAGCAGCTGACTACATAGTATAATATTTTTAAAATGCTTCCATGGGGTAACAAAAAGTAACTGAATGTCAAAAAAATATTATAATAAAACATCTTTTAAATTAAAGCAACATAGTATAATATTAGAGACTCTATCATTAATGTCTAGTATATGAAGGCCTCATTTGGATCCACATGCATGGTTTAGCTGCGAGAAACCATCTAATAGTTAACTGTTTAGTTAGGTGGTAGATAAAACATTAGCCGGTTGATTAACTGAGGATACAAGCACAATCGTTAGCTAATTTTTAGCATATCTAGCAATAACTATTACCTTTATAGAGTCCAAGCCGTCCGCCAAATACCTATGACCGGAAGGAGTATCCTTTTGTAAAAAAAAAAAAAAAAAATGATCGGAAGGAGTATATATATTGCGACTGCATAAAATGATTTATTAGTACTAAATCAGTTACATGTGAAAAAGCACCGATTCAAGAAATCAATTATTGACCAAGCACCTATTCAAGAAATCAATTATTGACCAAGTTTACAGAATCGATTGGCCTACGTACGTCGGTGGAGAAGAAAATGACGCATACCTATGCATACCTAAACAAGTATTTACAAATAATATGTTTCTCTGCACGCTATAGCCTTATACCAGCTATAGCAGCAATGAATTCTGCACCATTTTTTCTCAACCTGGAAGACTTGAATTAATATAATCGATAGTTGCTCCATCCTATATCCTGACGCGTCAAATAAAGGTGGCTGGCTTTCCCAGGACTGGAAGATGCACGGCTGCAGGTGCCAAAATGGCACACGTCTCACGTCTGCCAGCAGAAGCTGAAACTGACGCTAGCGGCCATGGAAATCCCCTTGAATTCGCAGACTCTTTCACCGCCGTGTCTCTCCTGTCGCGTTCGATCGGCAGCGACCGCGCCGCCCGCCCTGTCCCGGCCTGTGCGACGGCTCGATCGTCTCTCTCGCTCGGCAGGCAAGTCCTTATAACCCCGGCCCGACGCGAGAGTGAGACACATGCCGGCCACAACGACCTAGCTAGCTTGTTTGATCGCAGCCGTTCAACACCGAACGACCTGGGGAGCGCGGCATGGCGGCCACCTCCGACAAACTGCCCGTCCCGAAGGGCGTCGGCGGCATGGATCACAACGACGACGTCGCGGTGGCGGGCGGCAAGAAGCAGGCGGGCAGGTGGGGGTTCGTGCAGTTCTTCTTCGTGCTGGCCGTCGCCCTCTGCGTTCTCCTCTACGCGCCGCGCGTCCTCGTGCTCAGCCCGTACGGGTACAGCATCGACATCGGGCTCTTCGCGCCGACGATGACCTCTTCGTCGTCGGTGCCGCTGCGGCAGCGCGTTTCTGGCGGCGGTGGACACGGCCGTGAGGTGGTCCTTGACAACCAGGCGCACTCCCCGTGCTCGTCCATGCGCGACCACACCATCTGCTGCGACCGCTCGAGCGTGCACACCGACGTGTGCTTCATGGCCGGCGACGTGCGCACGGACGCCGCGTCGCTGTCGCTCCTGCTGTTCCCGCCGCCGCATCATCAGGCGCCAAATGGCACGTCGAAAGAGGAGAGGGTGCGGCCCTACCCGCGGAAGTGGGAGCGCTTCATCATGGACAAGGTCCCCGAGGTGCGGCTCCGTGTGGTTGCGCCGCGGCGGCGGCCGGAGGAGGAGGAGGAGAACCGGTGCGACGTCCGGCACGACGCGCCGCTGCTCGTCATGTCCGCGGGGGGATACACCGGCAACCTGTTCCACGCGTTCAACGACGGGTTCCTCCCGTCGTGGGTGACGGCGCAGCACCTCGGCCGCCGCGTCGTGCTGGGGGTGGTCTCGTACAACCCCTGGTGGGCCGGCATGTTCAGCGAGGTCATCTCCGGCCTCTCCGACCACCACGTGGTGGATCTCCTCAACGACAACCGGACGCACTGCTTCCCGGGCGCCATCGTGGGCACCCGCTACCACGGCATCCTCGTCGTGGACCCCGCCAGGCTCCGGGACAACAAGACCATCGTCGACTTCCACCAGATGCTCGCCGGCGCGTACGAGAAGCCGCCACAGGAGACGACGACGACGACGGCATCACAGCAGCGGCAGCAGCAGCGGCGGCCAAGGCTGGGGATCGTGTCGCGCAGGGGGACTCGGGTGATCGAGAACCAGGCGGCGGTGGCGCGGCTGGCGTCGTCGGTGGGTTTCGACGTGGACATCCTGGAGACGGCCACCGCGCGGCCGCTCTCGTCGTGGTACGCGTCGCTGCGCGCCTGCGACGC
Source organism: Chrysopogon serrulatus (assembly GCA_015844335.1). NCBI lineage: Eukaryota > Viridiplantae > Streptophyta > Magnoliopsida > Poales > Poaceae > Chrysopogon > Chrysopogon serrulatus. The sequence goes on from JADLZL010007342.1 coordinate 64,486, forward strand.
GCTGGTGGGCGTGCACGGCGCGGACCTGACCAAGTTCCTGTTCCTGCGGCCGGGGCGCGCGTCCTTCACCCAGATCGCGCCGCTGGGGTTATCCTCGATATCGCGCGAAGACTTCGGGGACCCCGCCGAGCGGATGGGGCTGGCGTACGAGCAGTACGAGGTGCGCGCCGGCGAGAGCTCGCTGGCGCGCAGGTACGCGCCGGACGACGCCGTGCTGGCCGACCCGGAGGCGGCGAAGCGGGAAAACGGGTGGGACTTGGTGGCGCGCGTCTACCTCGGCGGCCAGAACGTCACCCTCGACCTCGCCAGGTTCCGCCGGACGCTGGCGAGGATGCACGCGCACGCGGTGCGGCAGCGGCGCCGGCGGTGAGGCTGGGGTGGCCGGCAGCGACAGGTAAGTATTCCTGGCCGGCTGGTGACAGGACAGCAGGTACGTACAACGGACGGCATTGCGCCGGCCGCCGGGAGGCTGTGGCAGGCATTGGCAGCTTGACAAGTGGTGGTGGTGAGTGGTGACCATGCATGCATCACCGTACCGTGCATTTTGGATGGATGCAACAAAAGATGGGAGGCGTGTGTTATGTATTGTATCCTTTGTCGCGTGCAGTGTGCGTGACGGAGTTGGAAATACCTCGAATGCCGACG
>JADLZL010007343.1:0-71398 GCA_015844335.1 Chrysopogon serrulatus
ATTGTTAGCCTAGATCTAGTGGATATCTATCTAATGCTCTGGCTCTTCAGCTCTTGTGGCAGAACCGCCTAAATTAATACACTCACAAGAGTACTTGTCTTCCATTAGACACTAAGTACCCAAGGAAGCGCACTAATTTAATCGATTCTGTCGAGCACACCCAACGGGAGAACTCGAAACTCCACAGTTTTTCCATCAGGATCACAAATAAGGGAATAAAGCTCACAACAATCTTACATTTCTTACATCACCTGTTTATAGTTAATCAGAGTATGACTTATTATTTACAACAAATGAAAAGAATAAATACAGTGTATCATAATTGAAAGTTTATTTATAATTGCAGCGGAAATAAACATTGATTCAATGACATGTCTAAGCATTTAATATGATAGAGATAATTTTATTATAATACTTTTCTTTATAAAATCAATTGGTGAAGGTTGGAATTAAAACTACTATCGCAGCGTAATTGAAATTCCTCGCTGAGCCCACCATGAGGTATCCATACACAAGAGTCAGCAGCTAGTATCCACCTGTTACCTGCAACCGGGAGAGTAAAACCCTGAGTACTCAATTGTACTCAGCAAGACTTACCCGACAGGAGGAACTAAAATGACTCCAAGGATATGTAAGGCTATTTGGCTAGTGGGTTTATATTTGCACAGAAGCATTACTAATAGTACATCCTTATATTCAAATTTTAGCAGTCAATATTAACTCATTAGCTAACCATTCTAGGTAAGCACCTGAACTACTTTCAAGCAAGTGGTAAGCAAGCAGAACCATTTTATCTCTTTTTCACCTTCCATTTCTTACTACGCTGCCAGAATAAAGCCCTCATCGTACCGTTCAAGAACGGCGATTCGCGAATCAATGTGCCCAGCTGGGTACCTCGAGACACACTCCTCATCTGCATCCTAGACACAGACAAGAATAGCTTGCTTTCCCCTGCCCGGGGCTCCAGGTCCCCGTCCTAACTGGGATTCCAAGCCCCGACATTCCCGGCCCGGCCGTAATGCGGTGCAAGGTCCTCCAACCCAAAAAGAAAACACACGTATACACCACCCTATACAGTCGGTCCGGATGAAGCCGGAACCAAAGACAAGAGAGAGCAAGCCTTCCGAGTGCCCATACACAAGTATGTCTTCGGGATAAGGAGATCTGTGACTTAACCTTCAACCCTTAGCAACGATCGGTCCTTAACCGACACAGGTGGGACAAAAACGCAACCAGAGCCTCGCTCTATTGCCCAACAAACCCAACGCCCATCCACGGTCCATAATACCGTCCTGCCTAGTCTCCATTTATTAATCATATATAATCCATTTGGCAGTATGATAATACTGATATATATAATAGTCTAGCTCTCGCGAGTGACAGAAAATCACTCGACTTCTACCGGCAACCTGTAGCATAGCAATCTACACGATCCTGTCATGCTAGTAAGACTCATAGGATAAGGATATATATGCAGGAGGGTTTCATCAACTCCTCAAAACTTAATGCAACATATATAATATAAAGTGCAGAATGGTAGGGGTTATGAACCGGGGCTTGCCTGGGTAAAAGATAACCAAAGTTAGTATTTCATCCTCATGATATATTCATCATGACACCATCTTTGTGTAACACACCAAGTCCTTCGGTTGCATCGGTCCATCCTTCGGTTGCATCGGTCCATCATCGTTCCTATTATGATATGCAACGATGCGAGGTAGAAATGATGCAATCAATACAAAGGCAACAACAACTCTTAAAGTACAACACGCATAAACTATACTAACAGCTAGCTCTAATGGCTAACATCGTAAGCTACGCATCCAACTCATAAAACGTCTTCTCATGCCGCCATCACTACCGTTTAGTTATTTTAACTTATATTCTAACTAGGGTATTTTGGCTATCTCAACAAACCAACTATTCTTGAGCTACCAAAATTACGGGGAACACAAGCATATATATATAACATACTACTGCATGAAACTTAGAGCTGAAGCTACTAACCTATTGTCATGATAAATCATTATCTAAATTAATCTATTAAGGACAAGCATATTAAAGCAATTAATTGCCTACTGGAAGCATAGTAGAAACACATGAACCAACCATACCAATAGATAGATCATGAATTTAGAAGACTAATAAAATTGGTTCCATCATTTTTGGATTTTCCTACGATTTTATATGATTTTCCAAAGTCCAGTTCAAAAACTAATTAGAAAAGCTATTTCAATACTCCAGAAAAAGGAAAACGGCCAAACGGCCCAGAGCGGCCCAACGCGCAAGGCGGCCCACGCAGGGGAGACCCGCGCGCGCTCTGGCACTTTTGCAGAAAACACCCTGATATTCTAACTATTTGCGCAGCACTATTGACACTATTCTAACAGACTCATACTTCGCATCTACCACCCTGTAACAACCTATCTTCGCCATGGGCTAGCCCCTGGCGGTGGCACGCACGGCGTGGAGCAGAGCGGGGCATGCGGTGGCTCGGCCACCCAGCCGGGACCTTGCTGGCGGCCACGAGGTGACCTGCAACCCATATCTATACTGCGCGCAAGCCTGCTTTCAAGGCAAGAGGAGCCACGTGACATAACTGGCCACGGTGGCGGGCGCGACCGCGCTGTCCATGGCGACGGCGTAACCGTTCCGACGAACCAGAGCCGCGGAAGTCGGAGGGAAAAGGTGCTTGGGCACTGTGGTCTTACCCCGAACACAGAGGTGACGTCGGTTGGGGTGGAGGAAGGCCGAGGAAGGAAGGCCGGCGCGCGCGAACAGGGGGAGCACGGCGGCAGACCGCGGCCGGCACGACCGTGCCAGCCTGCCCAAGGGTGGCGATAGAGTTTCAACGAAGAGGCGCAGGGTGGGAAGGAGGTTGAGGCGAAGTTATGGATGCCATCCAATTGGGTTTTGAGGCTCTGAGGAAGTGATGGTTTTGGATGAGGCGCTCTCGGCCTTTCATGGTCCGACGACGAGGAAAACTCCAAATTGGAGCTTGGCATGGCACCAATCAAGGAGGGGTGGGGTTGGACAGCTCAAGGACTTGATGGCGGAGTACTAGACGCGAGGAATTGATTTGAGATGACCTCTCCCTGCCTGAATTTAATGGCGCCTCCAAGGGATCATGGCGGCAGGGGAGAACAGGGAGAGCTCGGCTCGTCCCTACTTAGCTGGCTGTACTCGCACAGAACTCAGGCCTAAACAACTTGAGGGAAACGTGCGCGCAAGGGAGGAGTTAGGAGGCACCGCTCGTCCGGCCGCAGTACCATAATTGGCAAGGCGACGGCGAGCATGGCCGGGCCGACGCGACACGACGCGACGCGAGACGCTTGGGCTGGTGCGGTGGCAGGCTGCCAGCCAGCGACACGACACGACGCGACGCGAGCGTAGCAGCGAGCAGCGCGCCGTGGACGTGACGGCGGCGCTAGCGACGCGGGCGGGCGGGCCGCGGGCCAGCGGCGGTGCGGTGGGACCCCGGCGCGCGCGCAGCGGCAGCAGCGAAGGTGCGATGCGGCGCCCGCAGCGATAGCACAGTAGGCGGGCCGGGCCGGCAGCGGGGGTGCCAGCGAAGCGGCCAGCGGCTCCCTATGGCCGGCCACGGCCAAGCCACGACGGCACCGGAACATGGCAACCGCGCCCACCGTACCGAGCAGCCAGACAAGGTGCTGTGCACGAATTTTAAAGCGGCGACCGTGACCAATCTCGCTCGGGTACGGCACAACCAACTTGACAAGGCTCAAGAGGATACTTAAGGCTACTAGAAAAGCTATCCTATGCGAACTATAATTGAGCAGGGAGGAAACTATAGCCATGTCGATTCGGGTTTGTCAGCGACGTCACTGAGCTTGGCCAGAACGTGAACCAGGCCAAGACAGTGAGGTTTAAGGGCCAAAAGGGCAAGGTTTTCGATGCTCACAAGCTAGACATCAGCCAAACCAACCTAGCCAAACTAAAGAAGGTTCATTAGGCTACCAACCAAGGCTATAGCATGACATCACCGCTTGAATAGATTTTGCAGAAATCACTTGCCAACATGGCCTTGTCAACTGATTTCCAGGCTGAGGAAAAAAGCCAAGTCTGGCCGAAAGCAGGATTTAATTTAAATTGGATTTCCGAGCCGTCGAAAAAAAACTAGTTAATGGAATTATTTTTCAGTGAGATGAGTTGCATTACTTCCTACAAACATTACACTACAAACTTCATTTAAGTTTCACATATAAGTTATATATTACTTTTGTTTAATAAAAATTAATCTTTAACCTTAAATGATATAAAAGAGCAATTGAAACTAGCTTTCCTTTAATGATTTTGTTGACATTTTTAAATAACAAACAATCCACTACACACTTCAACACATGCATTAGCACAAAACCACGATGCTCATGAGATGATTTGACAGGGGATTAAGCGCGTAACACCGGGGGTGTTCTGACTCTTGATCCGGCCTCTTCTCGGGAGGGGTCCGCCCTTTATTTATAGCCGGTGGGATGAATGCGCCGTTGGATCAAACCGACTTAACAAGGGGCTGAGATGACTCCTCGAGGCGGTGGAGGAAGCTTCCGAAGGGAGGAGGAAACCCTAGCCACGAGGGGGGCCGCCCGCCCGGGGTGGGGGGCCGGCCCCACCGGGGTGGCTCCTCCGCCCGGTCCCGCCGCTTTGGGAGTCTTCGAGATCCTTTCTACGTCCTGTTGGCGATATTTTCCGTCGCGATCAAGTTTTGTGATAATTACGCACTTTAATCCCTTTTTAAGCTTTTACGGATAATTCTCTAAAAAATATACAATTCATTAAAACTCGTGGAAATTATTAGTAATAACCCTATTCTAATATATATTCATATATGACACGAGGGGATATTTGCTAATAAAAATTACACATTAGTAGGTGTCAACAATTACCCCCACACTTAGGCTTTTACTCGTCCCGAGAAAAAGGTTGGTTTTAGCATAGAAAGAGTAAACATTTAATGCATAACTTGAGAATCGAGTTATATAAGACTAATCCAGTTATCATGCATTGTGGAATTCAAAGTGTCTACCATGAATCCTTGAGTGATTGAGGAGCAGAATAGTTTGAAATAGATCACTCTTTTCCTTCAATTACGTCTGTTGAAGAGTGAATAGATTTTGCAAATAAAACTTAGCTCAACCTTCTCCTGTTTGTAGTGGCATTAGAACGTGCGATATTAATTAATTCAATATTCATAGCTAGGGAGAGAAATGTCATATTCCTAGATCAAGAAAATTGTCTACTCTTGGCATATTATGTCGGAGGAACCATGAGCTATTTAGGCTAATTCTACTGTTGAGCACATAATCAAGCTTCTTTTTATTAATTCGAGGTTCCGGACACTTGTCCCTTTTTATTTCCTAGTGATCTATCTTTTGGAGGTTTCGGACACTTGTCCCTTTTTATTTCCTCGGATTCTTTTTTTTTTTAGAATAGCTCATGCCTCCTTCACAATAATACTCAAGAGAGAGTTTATTTTATTATTTATTATTATTATTATTATTATTATTATTATTTACTTGAATCAAGGGATATGATAAATCTCTCAACCAAGGCCATCATAATTATAAGTAATAGAGTAATATTATTATTTGTTTCCACCACAAGGAGAAGTGAAGCTAATTGTTTTCAATTTTTCGAAATAAAACCTCCAAAGACAAATTATCAGGAATTAAGTTCTCATTATTCTACTATCTCATGTTCCACAATAACTTAAGCATTCATGATGTACCTATAATAATATCCAACCATAATCATGACTTCCAGAAAAGTGTTATACAATTTATTTTCAAGTCATAGATTAAACGGTTTCATCATCCTTGAAAAAGCGTTTAATACGAAGATTCATAATTCGGATAATAAATCAAAGTAGAATGTATACAATTATATTGTATCGGACTCAAACTTTGACCTGTGACCGCGGTGAGGAGGCAAGAGGGGGTAGTAGGGCACCCGGCCGACCCGAGCGAGGCGCCGGTCGACGTGCCCCTGTGGCTCCACGGGCCCGCTTCTCCGTGCGTGGTCCTGGTTCGATTGTATTCGATTTGTGTCATTTCTTCCGATCGAATTTAACTCCGTGGTCATTTGTAACACCTCAAGTGTTAAGCATGCATTAGGCCTTAATTAATTAACTTCTAATCATCATTAGGCATAGCATAAGCACCATCAAGCATAAACCCTAAATGCATTCATCATTTCATGTGTGTTGCATTTAATTATTAATTGTTTGCTTGATTGATTATTTATTTAATTAATTACCTTGCAAATCACTTGTTTAAGTTTGGATCCATGTGCCCAGCATTTTAAAATGATTTGACAAATCTTATTGCAAAAGATTTGGTGCAATTTGAAGCAAAAAGAAAATGAATTGGAAAATCCCTTTTAATGCCCTTAAATTCAAAAGAATTTATAGTTCAAATTTTATTTGGAATTTGAACTTGACCCTTAAATGAAAGTTGTCCAGTTTTTAATTCTCTACAACTTTTGTTTTTGTACCATTTCATAAAAAAAGCTTGCAAAATTCTCAAATTTGTGCTTTTGATTCAGTTGCAAATTAAATTCAAAAAAAAGAGCAAAACCAGCGCAGAAACGGCCGGGCCAGTTGACCCAAGCGGCCCGGCCTGCCTCCGCACCCGCCCGCGCTCCCGTGGTGGTCATGCTCCGGCGGCGGGCCCCACCTCGGCCCATTGTGGCGCACTACACCTGCGCCGCGCCTACGCACTCGCCTCCACACGCTGCACACCACTCTCCCTTCCTCTCCCTCTCCCTCGCCCAGCGGTAGAGCACAGAAGCAGCACCGCGCGGCTCACTCACCGCCCGCCAAGGAGCTTGCATTATCGAGCACAGCGCATGGCCCACCGCGCGCCGCACCGCCCCGCCATCGCTGCACAACCTCCTTGCTGCTAAACGCCGCTGCCATCCTCTAGTAAGGGCGAGCGGTCGAGTCCGCCACCGCGCCATGGCCGGAGTTCCGCCCCGAGCTCAGCGCCGTTAGCGCCCCGGCATTTGTCCGCCGCCTCTTCCGCCCGTTCTAGTGCGCGCACGAGCCGTTAGGGCTCGGGCTGGGTGTCGTGGTGCTCAATCGGGCGATTGAGGCCCGCCCCGTGCCTGCCGCTACCTCGCCGTAGCTTCGCCCGCGCCGCCGTGCCGGCATGCATGCGGCCGGTGCACCTCCAGCGCCAAATCCGGCCGCAATAGCCTAGGGCTAGCCATTTTGCCGCTCAGGTAGGGCGCCAGCTCATTTTTCTCGGCTTCGGCTGGTGCCGGAGGCGGCCGCCGTGAAGCCATGCCGCGCCGCCACCGCACCTAAGCGCCCGTCGCTAGGAGTCACCGCCAGTGCATCCCAACACCACCGGCGGTGCGCCGTGCAGTGGGGGCTGCGTTGGTGCCACCCTACCGCCGGCAACCTCACCGTCGACAGGCGAGGCACGGTCAGCGGCCGTGCCCATCTCGGCCGTGGCTGACGGGTGGCCCCGGTTTGACCTGGGTCCCGCCTGGTAGGGAGCCTGGGTGCTTTGGACCGGGTGCACCCGGCGCTAGGGTTCGGTTTTGATTTTAAAAGATTTTTCAGAAATGCTTTTAAATCGTTTTTAAATTCATATCTCGAGCAAATGTGATCCAAATTGAGTGCAATTTATTTTGCTAGGTTTCTAGTGATGAGATCTATCGGTGCAAAATATGAAATGCATTTTTGGTGATACTTTTTCTGTGTAGAATTATCTAATTGCTATAATTCTTTAAAAACTGAGTAAATGCATAGTAAATTGTATATAGCTCAGAAAATTATGATTCTTCTTTTGTTAGACTTGTGTGATGTAGTTTCTGGGAAAAAGTATATACCATGTAGTTCCTATATAGAAATATTGGAATGTGATTTAATTGCATTTTTAGGTCGTTTCTTGTTTATTTTGTAGTGATTAAATTACTTGGTGAAAAGTCTTGTAACTTTTTGATGAATGCTCTTGTGCTAAGAAGTTCTAAATAAAAATATGAAATCTATTGTTTAACACTTTTCACAGTACAAAGTTATTAAATGTGCATTTCTGTCCTGTTGCTTTATCTTTTTGTGTAGGTTGTTATACTTCATGAAATGTGATGATATTTTTATCATGAGTCTCTGTTGGCATGTAGCTATTGTAATTTTTGTAGAATTTTCTGGACTGTTTAGACAGAGGTCACAGTTCAAGCCTTTAGTTTCACATGAAATGATAAGGCTTTAAATTAATTATTTCAATAAGTTTGATATTGCTTTTGAGCACTTTTAATTATGATATGCTTGCTGGTCATATTGTGCAGTACCATAATTGAAATGTGATGTTAGATTATGAGTAGTGTTACATCTCTTTTATGTAGGTGTTGTGTGTGTGTGCTCACGCACCCACCTTCTTCATGCACTTCTTTAAGTAGTTAGAGAAGAGATATGCACATACTCGGTAAAACGAAATGGGTTGTTAGTAGAGAGGAGATATGCACCTACTCATCCAAATAAAATGCTAATCATCCTCATTCATGAGCATCGCACCTATGCATTCTTTATGTTTATACCGTGCATTGCATCATACAGGTTCGCAGGAGGAGCCCCAAGGTTTGGAGTTCGAGGAGAGCCTGCAGGAGGACCAGCAGTAGGAGGTTCCCTTAGGAGAGGAAGAAGAGGAATTGCCTGAGTGCCCCGACCATCGTGCTAGCGACTTGAGCGAGGCAAGCCCGGAGCATTTTTCTTACCTATGCTTTCTAACAGTCTAATTATGCTTTATGATTGATGCATTAAGTATAGGAGTTGATTGCAATCGTTGATGCATTATATCCTTGAATTATCTTTAAATTATCCTGCCTTGAATTACCTTGTTAGTCTAGGGCGAGTTTATGGCTTAGTTTGCTTAGACGGTAAAAGTCGGGTGATTTCCTGTCACCCGCGAGCATAGGTGGTTACTTATGATTGATGGAAAGCTTATGTTGATATCATCTGGGTAGTGGTGATGGTTGTGATAATTAAAGACCGGGCGGAGTCTTATGGGGTTGTTGGACTATAGTGATTTCGTCCGTGTCGATTAAGGACCGTGCCGTTGCGCGTCCCTCGAGTCATGTTGAACGCATGCCTCACACTTAGCTGGCCGGATAAGCCGTTCCGACCGCGAAGCCTAACACTATCTAGGCCGGCTCTCGATCCGTTCGCACCGTATTGGAGATGGATGGGGGACCACGGGGGCACGAAGAGTAAGTCCGAGGTCCAGCATGGCTGGCTAAAGCAGTCGGGCGGCCCCTGGGTACGGTGGTTCCGCTCGAAACCGTGTTTTGTTCCCGGATATGTGCCACGGTGACCTGTAGCTCACCGACGGGTGAGTGTGGTTTGTGTGAGGAATACTCCCTGAGCTCAGTAGTAATCGATTCGAATCACCATCGTTCCTGGATAGTGAACACTTGACTTGAGCTACGCCATCGTAGTAATGATTATGGAATGTTGATAATGATGATGATGAGTTAAGCTAAATGATTATGGTTACTACTTGATTGCTTAATCATGATTAATATATTACAATGATGCTTAGTATAGGTGCTCACCTAGCATAAATAGGAATGATTAAGCCGAGTTTGTCACTATAAAATGGTTACCACCGCTTTTCATAAATGAGTCAAGCTATCCCCCGATAAAGCCCTGTCATACTCCTTGGAGTCTTTTATATTAAGTCAGACGGGTAAGTCTAGCTGAGTACCTTCTCGTACTCAGGGTTTTTCCCGTTTGTTGTTTGTGGAGACGGGCATACCTTCCACGGGTACTACGAGACCTCTCTTTATCCAGTGGATTAAAGGACCAAAGGGTATGGTCATTCTTAGTATTCTCCCCAACTGCTTTTGGTGGATTGACTGTCAGCTGGCACTGTACTAAACTTTAAGTGTGCGTTGGGTTGAGCTTTCAAAACTACTTTGCTTTTTGCTACTTGAATTCGAGACTTGAGTTGTAATAACTTTACTTTCCGCACTCGATGTTATCGGACTATTTGTGAAATGTTGTAACATGTGGATGGTGATGCTAAACTTATGCGATCTTGGTTGATGATGTTTGGTTTGAAATCCTTCGAGATTTTCGGACTCTTGGGTTTATAAGGGCTTAAGTGTACTAATTACTTGCGTGGCGAGTGATTTTTGCACTTATGCTTTTATAAATTGGGCGGTTCATTACGGTGGCATCGAGCAAGGTTTAGCGACATTGTTCACATGTGTATTAAAAACAAAAGCATTTGGTTTCAAAACTGAATTTTTAACTTATAGATCTATAAGTCTTTTGAGAAAATCTTATTTGCAAATTAAGAGTGTGCCAGTGGTCATATCCTTTATGCCCAATTAAGGACACTAGGTGGCTATTTAAATCTTGACTTAGGGGCTTGCATCATATTTTTCTTTTTTTGTTGCCCATGCAAAGAAGGTAATTGTATGGGTGCCATTCGCTTGAATGGTAATGTATGGTCCAAAAGCCTCTACGCCTCGGTAAGTGTGAGTTGTGAGGCGTGATTGTCCAACCGGCAATCTTCGGGAGTGCTAGTGTGATCTTTGGAAGTACTTACATGTCAAAACCATGTATTTACTAAGGTGTTTAATTGTGGGTTGTGCCGTCTGTTAAGACGATGCCGTCATGAGGACAAGGATCGGGTAGTTGTACTACATGTGCGTGTATTTGGGAATGCACGTATGTGTGAGTATTTAATCTTTACATTCCTGCAATGCATTATATTCATTGTTGGGATAGGTGAAGTGGATTTTTCTCGGGTACATAACGGCGATAGTGTGTAGAACGCCTAGTTATACGCTATGAGAGAACGTTGTATGCCACCGTTTATACCGCTAGAAGTTATTCTTACTAAGTTTGTGAGAACATAAGATACGTGCATGCATCATGTTTATTCATCTCATGTCATTGCATTTATTCTCCCCTTATAAATTGATTATTCCTGTTAAATAAAAATTTGATAATTAATCACTTGTCTCACTCGGGGTAAATTTCCAACAGATGGCCCGCACGAAGCAAACTGCACGTAAGTCCACTTTGGAGACAGGGGCACCTCGCCGACAGCTAGCTCCTCGCACGGTTATCAGAGAGGATCACTTTCTAGGGGAGTTTGGCATGCCCACACTGCTCTGGAGGGTGCTTAGCCACGTTGGCTATACAGAGGAGCAGAGGCCTGTCTATTCTTGGGTGACTCAGGAGCCCAACAATGGAGATGAGATGATACACGTGGAGGTGACTGTTCCACCTTTGGCTGAGGACTCGGAGTGGACCGGTTGGCGCATCAGGGCCAACGGGGTCACACCTCAGGAGGGCGCCAGCAGGGCCGCATTCTTTGTCCTGCGCTCCATCATGGACATCTTTCCACTGAGTTTGGCATAGGCTCTGGCAGGAGTTTTCCCAAGGGGTGATCCCTTGGATACAGCTTGGGAGCAGTCGCCCAACATGTCTCGCTAGCCTGGGATAGATGAGATAGAGGATAGCAACAACGCCGCTATGAGCGCGATGTATGCTATGATGAAGACCTATGATGCCACCCAGTCAGCTCTGCACAAGGTGGGTGACTGGAACAGGGCTATGCAGAAGGATATGAGGAAGATGGAAAGGAGGCATGCAGCTCAGGTTCAGCAGTTAGAGGAGCAGTTGACCAACATCGCAGCTAACAGAGATCATGCGCTGAATAGGGAGGAGGCAGCAGGTCATGAGATCAACCGCCTACGCGCTCAGGTTGATCGCCTGAGAGAGGGCGAAAGGAACAGTGACCGCATAATGGGACGTCTGGTAGTAGAGAGGAATGAAGCCCGGTACGAGGTGCTCCAGCTGGAGCATGTGCTCTTTGACAGAGATTACTACATCGAGCAGCTGCACGAGGAGTACCACCAGCTGTACAACCAACTCCACCCCTACCACCCGCCTGGAGCTATAGAGATGGAGCCCGGAGACGTCATAGCTGACGGAGGAGAGGAGGACGCCGACCTTCCACCAGCACCTGCACCTGCACCTGCTGGAGACATTGTTCTTGACCCAGTGTCTGACGTTGAGAGCGAGCACGAGTAGGCTAGTAGCTTCATCGCTAGTCTTAGATGCGCTTTTGTTTCTTTTGTTGTTATCATGTAACCTTTATGAGGTGTGAGACTCATGTGTTGGATCTTCATGTATGTGGTGCTACCCGAACGCCTAAAATCCAGTGTATGTATGCTGGCAATTTTAGATGTTGTATGCCACGGTTAATGCTCTTAAGTAATATGATTAGTGATGTTATGAATTGTGAAAATGAATCTTTGTGCCTTTGTGTTGTTGAATGAATTTATTTTCTTCTAATAATTCATTGGCATAACTATTACATTCGCTTATAATGTTGTAATATCACCTAATAATTGCTTGTTGCCAAAATATGCAGATGGTGGGAACACGCCGCACAGCTAGTGGCAATGTGATTGATGAGGGCACTGCTTCCAGTGGAGGCAATGGCAGTAATGGCGGGAATGGTGGAAACGGAAACGATGGTGGAAACCCCAGAACTGATCTACCACCACCACCACCCCCACCGTTGACCGCGGAGCAACTGTTTCAGCAGTTCATTGGCAGTCAACGCAACATGAAAGCTACGTTGCGCGATATCACGGCCAACACTAGCCGGGGAGACCATCGTGATCAACATGTCAACCAGTATAGCACTTTTAAGGATTTCCTCGACACTGACCCACCAAAGTTTTTGCAAGCTAAAGAACCTCTTGAAGCCCTTGAATGGATTAACACCATGGAAGATAAGTTTCGTCTTCTCCGTATGACTGAGTCATTGAAGGTTGAGTATAGGGCTCATCAACTTCAGGGACCAGCTGAAATTTGGTGGTCTCATCAGTGCACCACCTTCCCACCCAACGCTCTTATTACATGGGACCAGTTTACTAGGGTGTTCCGTAGCACCTATGTTCCCCCTAGGTTGATGGCTATGAAAGTATCAGAGTTCATAAAGCTTACACAGGGCAGCAAAACTATGACTGAGTATCTCCATGAGTTCAACAACTTGTCTCGCTATGCTCCTGGCTATGTTGATACTGAAGAGAAGAAGGTTGTCAGTTTTAAGAGAGGCCTCAACACTAAAATGGCAAAGACGATGGGCATCAACCGCAGTCTCACCTTCAATGAGCTGGTTAGTGATTGTTTGACGCAAGAGAACAACAACAACCTCCACACTACCTCAAAGAATCGCAAGAGAGGCTTCAAAGCAGGGTCTTCTCAGTACAGGGCTCCTATGGCAAATCGTCCTTAGTATCGTCCTCCAGCACAAGGTTCTAGATTCCGAGCACCAAATCCAAGAAGGAATCCCACTGCACCACCACCCCCGAAGAACCAGAGGGCGTATAGGCCTCCTGCACCGCAAGCTCGTGCCAAGACAGGTGGCTCCACGGCAGCAGCACCAGCCATGAGGGCCCATGCTTCAACTGCAACCAAATGGGGCACTTTGCTAAGTACTGCCCCTACCCCAAGAAGCAGACTACCTACCAAGCTCGTGTGCATCATACAACTGTAGATGAGATTCATGAAGGAGAGCCAGTCACAGCGGGTACGTTTCTTATCAACCAACACCCTGCAGTTGTTTTGTTTGATTCTAGATCATCGCATTCTTTCATGAGTCAAGCATATGCACGATCACATGAGTTAGAGCTTAAGCAACTAGAATTTGGATACCGTATAAGTTCCGCCGGTGCGGAAGTCATATCTAATCAGTTGCTTGAGGGAGCAACCCTTACGATGGGCAGCAAGTGCTATAGAGTTAATTTGGTAGTTATGCCCGGTTTAACCTTGGATGTTGTCTTGGGAATGAATTGGATGAAAGATAAGCAAGTAGTGATTGATACAGCAAATAGAACAATTACCCTGAAGGATCCTAAGGGTGATGACACTTTCCAAGTGTTATTGCCTCGGGTAGCAGACATGACCAAGTTAACCTATGCTATTCAAGCTTCTTCCCTTTCTGAGATCCCAGTGGTTTATGAGTTTTCCTGATGTATTTCTTGAAGAGTTGCCTGGGTTACCGCCTGATAGGGAGATTGAGTTTGCAATCGACCTTCTACCTGGTACAGCACCGATATCCAAGACACCTTACCGTATGCCACCCAATGAGTTAGTAGAGTTGAAGAAGCAGTTGTATGAGCTTAACAAGTTGGGTTTCATCAGACCAAGTACTTCTGAGTGGGGTTGTCCTGCTCTGTTTGTGAAGAAGAAAGATCAGTCTTTGAGGCTGTGTTTTGACTATCGGCCACTCAACGCCGTGACAGTTAAGAACAACTATCCTCTTCTGAGAATTGATATTTTATTCGATCAGCTATCCAAGGCCAAGGTGTTCTCCAAGATTGATTTGAGATCAGGGTACCATCAAATCAAGATTTGCCCATCAGATATGCATAAAACTGCGTTCGTTACTAGATACGGGTTGTATGAGTATCTCGTTATGTCTTTTGGCTTGACGAATGCTCCTGCATACTTCATGTATCTAATGAATTTAGTCTTTATGCCAGAATTGGATAAGTTCATGATTGTATTCTTGGATGACATCCTGGTTTACTCTGCAAATGAAGAAGAGCATGCTCAGCATTTGAGGGTTGTGTTAAACAGACTTAGAGAGCATAAGTTGTATGCTAAGTTTAGCAAGTGCGAGTTTTGGCTAAAGGAAGTTACTTTCCTTGGTCATATCATCTCTAAAAATGGTATTTCAGTTAATCCAAGCAAGGTACAGGAAGTTATGGACTAGAAGTCACCGACGTCAGTTCACGAGATTCGGAGTTTTTTTGGGATGGCAGGGTGTTATCGCCGTTTCATTCTAGATTTCTCTAAGATTGCCAAGCCAATGACTAGTTTGCTACAAAAAGATCACAAGTTTGTCTGGACACAGGAGTGTGAAGCAGCTTTTCACACCTTACGAAAGTTGCTAACCACTGCCCCTGTTCTGGCACAACCAGATATTGAGAAACCTTTTGATGTGTATTGCGATGCATCGAAGATTGCTTTGGGTTGTGTGTTAATGCAAGATGGCCGAGTCATTGCTTATGCTTCACATCAGCTGAGGAAACATGAAGGCAACTATCCAACGCATGATTTAGAGTTAGCGGCAGTTATGCATGCATTGAAGATTTGGAGGCATTATCTGCTGGGAAATGTGTGCAATATCTACACCGATTACAAGAGTCTCAAGTATATTTTTACTCAGCCTGAACTCAACATGAGACAGCGAAGATGGTTAGAGCTGATCAAGGACTATAACTTGCAAGTCCACTATCACCCTGGCAAGGCAAACATAGTGGCAGATGCTTTGAGCCGCAAGTCACATCACCATGCTGTAGAGCCATTGTTTGAAGATAGGTTCAATCTGTTGCATCCTGCAGTCTTGCATAATATCCAAGTTCAGTGTTCCCTAGATCAACAAATAATTGAAGGCCAAAAGAATGATCTTGGTATCTATCATCTCAAAGAAAGAATGAAGAAGGAATCAATTCCACATTTTAGGCTCGATGATAATGGTGTACTTTGGTTCGACAACCGTCTTGCCGTACCGAAGGACCGTGAACTCAAGAACAAGATGATGGATGAAGCTCACCTTTCCAAGCTATCCATTCACCCTAGAAGCAACAAGATGTATCATGACCTGAGACCTCGTTATTGGTGGACCAAGATAAAGAAAGAGATAGCAGCTTATGTGGCTCGATGCGATACTTATTGCCGTGTCAAGGCCATTCACATAAAGCCGGTAGGATTACTGAAGCCTCTACCAGTTCCTGCATGGAAATGGGATGACATCAGCATGGATTTCATCACAGGTTTGCCAACTTCACAAAAGGGGAATGACTCAATTTGGGTGATTGTCGATCGACTTACCAAGTCAGCTCACTTTATACCTGTCAAGACCACCTACAGACCACCTCAGTATGCCGATCGTTACATCGCTGAGATTGTTCGATTGCATGGTGTGCCCAAGACTATCATGTCCGATAGGGGGCCACAGTTTACTGCTCACTTTTGGACTCATCTCGCATGAGGGTATGGGAGGCGAGTTCTTACCGCACAAAGATCGCTTATCATCCTCAGACTTCAGGTCAGACTAAAAGAACTAATCAGATTCTCGAAGATATGTTGAGAGCATGTGTTCCATCCGCTAAAGAATCGTGGGAATCTTGGCTACTCTTGGCCGAATTCTCTTACAATAACAGCTATCAAGAGAGTATCAAGATGGCACCATTTGAAGCTTTGTATGGCAGAAAGTGTAGAACTCCGTTGAATTGGGTCGAAGCGGGAGAAAGGAGATACTACGATATCGACTTTGTCCCTGAAGCCGAAGAAAGGGTTCAAATTATACAAAAACGCAAGAAAGCTACACAGTCCCGACAAAAGAGTTACGCTGATAAAAGAAGAAGACCTCTTTCTTTTGAAGTGGGTGACTATGTCTATCTGAGGGTTTCGCCGATGAAGGGTACACAACGGTTTGGAATGAGAAGGAAGCTTGCACCGAGGTATGTGGGACCGTATAAAATCCTAGAGAAGAAAGGTGAAGTTGCATATGAGCTGTAGTTACCTGAGTCAATGAGTACTATCTTTCCGGTCTTTCATGTCTCTCAATTGAAGAAATGTTTGCGTGTACCTGAAGAAAGAGTTGAAGAACAAGAGCTAGAATTGGAGTCCGATTTAGTTTATAAAGAAGAACCTGTGAGAATCGTGGATAGCAAGGAAAGAGTCACTCGGAATCGGTTAGTGCGAACTTACAAGGTTGTGTGGAGCTACCATGATGATCGAGATGCATCATGGGAAACGGAGGATTATCTTAAAGAAGTTTATCGAATTCCATAAAACACAGTTAGTAACCCAAATCTCGGGGACGAGATTTCTTTAAGGGGAGGGCTGTAACACCTCAAGTGTTAAGCATGCATTAGGCCTTAATTAATTAACTTCTAATCATCATTAGGCATAGCATAAGCACCATCAAGCATAAACCCTAAATGCATTCATCATTTCTTGTGTGTTGCATTTAATTATTAATTGTTTGCTTGATTGATTATTTGTTTAATTAATTACCTTGCAAACCACTTGTTTAAGTTTGGATCCATGTGCCCAGCATTTTGAAATGATTTAACAAATCTTCTTGCAAAAGATTTGGTGCAATTTGAAGCAAAAAGAAAATGAATTGGAAAATCCCTTTTAATGCCCTTAAATTCAAAAGAATTTATAGTTCAAATTTTATTTGGAATTTGAACTTGACCCTTAAATGAAAGTTGTCCAGTTTTTAATTCTCTACAACTTTTGTTTTTGGACCATTTCATAAAAAAGCTTGCAAAATTCTTAAATTTGTGCTTTTGATTCAGTTGCAAATTAAATTCAAAAAAAAAAGAGCAAAAACCAGATAAGCGGCGGGCCCGATTCGGCCCAAGCTGCCCGGCCTGCCTCGCACCCGCCAAGCGCTCCCGTGCAGCGGCGAGCCGCAGACCACGCGCTCGCCCGCGCTACGGCGGTAGCGCGCGTGGCGGCCATGCTCCGGCAGCGGGCCCCACCTCGGCCGCTGCGACACACTACACCTGCGCCGCGTCTGCCTCGCCTCCACATGCTTTGCACACCACTCTCCCTTCCTCTCGCTCTCCCTCGCCCAAAGTAGAGCACCAGCGGCTGACACAGCGGCTTTCGCTCACCGCCCGCCGTGGAGCTTGCCGCCCGTTCGCCGCCCGTCGAGCAGCGCCGCGATGCCCACCGGCACGCGCACCGCCGCCGCCATCGCCTGCACCACCTCCCAGCGGCTAAGCGCCCAGCGCCATCCCTCGGTAAGGGCCGAAGCGGCCGAGTCCGTGTTGACGGTCATTAAGTACAAATTCTATACCGTCAACTATCACTTAAAAAGAACCAATAATAGAAACATAGGGGTTATTACTGACAAATTCCATGAGTTTTGGTGAATTGTCTATTTTTCAGGGAATTACTCAGAAAAGCTTAAAAGAGGGATTAGAGTGTATATTTTCTACAAAACTTAACCGCGATGAAAAACATCGCCATCTGAATTTGGGAAGGATCTAGAAGACACCGGCGGCGGGACCCGCAAGAGACACCAGTGGGGGCGGTCGGCCCCACCATGGCGCCCGCCCGGCCCCCCCGAGGCTAGGGTTTGGCCTCCCCTTCTGGAATCTTCCTCCACCGCCTCCCGCGGTGCATCTCGGCCCTTGGTTAAGTCGGTTTGATCCTGCGGCTCGCGTTCATCCCACGGGCTATAAATAAAAAGAGACCCCCCTTCGAAGAAGAACCAATTCATTCCTCTGCTTCATTTGTCAAGAGTAAATGAAGTTAGGGTTTCCGGAGATTAGAAGTAGATCTCTAGTTTTTCAAGTTCTTAGTTTAGGCGTCTTGCAAGGTTCAAGTAGAGTTGGGCGCTACGCTCGGGATTCCAGATCTGTTCGTCTAGAGATCGGTAATTTTATCTTGTATCTCATTATGACTTTGCTCTACTTTAATATATTGCTATTTATTTAGTTCTTAGTTTATTCTAGTTACATATTTGATATAGTTGTGATTGATGATGATTATTGTCGTATGACCGTAAAAGCGCTGATTCAAGACTCGAGCACTACAAGAAATGCTTCGGTTTGTGACGAACGCGTGTCATAAACCACGTGCCTTAAACCATAGTTTATGACATCAATATGTTCATAAAACGTCAGAATGCTAACATTCTGACATTCTATGAACATATTGACGTCATAAACCTTGGTTTAAGGCGTATGGTTTATGACGCATGCTTCGTCACAAACCGGCAAGTTTCTTCTAGTGGAGTGAGTTAGGTGGTATGCATTATGTAGACGTGGTGTCTAGATATATTGTGTATCTACAGAGGTACCTTGATGTGCCGGGACGTGTGGTAGTAGCTTGGCAGTGACAATTTGCGTTGGTTCCTCCGTAGTCCACCCCCCGTACGTAGGACTAGCAGAGCACGGTCGCGAAGGAGGTGATCCTTGTGTCTTAAAATCCTCATTAGTTGATGCTCCTTATGATATTTTTTGAGTTGGTTATACTATAGATGAGAATATGTAATATGGCGTAGGTTGTAGACTCTACATTTAGTAATTACATAGGTTTCCTTTACTCTAGCCGGATCGCGAGGTTGTTTTACTGCTTTAGTGAGTCTCTATATTCTATCTCTGGAATACCATTTACCTCATTTACTCAGTTATCATTTATCATATTATTGACTATTTATTGCTAAAGCATTAGTGTAGCTGGCTATGATAGGTTTGCACATTTATATTCTTCTTAGTCCTTACAAATTGCTTGCTCCAAATGAATAGAAGTGCTTCTTTATCCTTTTGGCATAAAATAAATAAACGATACTCGGAATACTTTCCGGGTGAAATGCTACAATGGGAGAATTATACGTGGCGCTTGCGGATATATTCTATAATATTATTATTAGAGTCGGTGCGTATAGATTATTTTTATCCTTTGTTTTTGGCATCATGTTAGGGATGACAACTTAACGCTAAGTGATGTTAAAATTACCAACAAGCATTTCTCGGCGCCGTTGCTTGGGAATGGCAATTTTATTCATTAGGATAATTTATAAGGATTCATTGATTTGCCGGGATAGATATTTTCTTTAGAATTCCATATAAGGACATTTTTTGTTTTCATAGGAACTAATATATAATAATAATAAACTCTAATATAGATACCTATACATAGATCATAGCCTTTTGCTTCAAAGCAGACTTACTCGTGTTTTGTTTAGCTATTTTATAGGATAAGTGCAGAATTGGGTGTGGTACTTTAACTCTTATCGGGAACAATCATAGGAAGAAGGGTCTTACACTATTTTGAGAAGCAATGGTGAGAAAACTTCTGCGTGAATTCTCTGCTCCAAGCACCGAGAACATTCGCGTTGGTCCAACTTTCAATCTTGAAGAACATGATTATGAGATCAAGCCAAGCCTCATCAAAATGGTGCAAGCTATTATATTTAGTGGAAAGAAGAATGAAGATGCAATTGCCCATCTGCAGAATTTTTTCGGAGATTGGTAACACCATTGACATTCGGGGCATTCCTCAAGATGTCGTGCTACTTCGTTTGTTTCCTTTCTCATTAGAAGGAAAGGCGAAGCAAATGGTTTTATCGAGTAAAGATCAAGTCAAGACATGGGAAGAATGTTCAAAATCTTTCCTAGAGAAGTTTTTTCCAAGTAAGCTTCCAACCAATATCCTACGAGGAAAGATTTCAGAATTTCGTCAGCAGAAAGGTGAACCTATTCCAAGAGCTTGGGAGCGTTTTCAAGAAAACATATCAAACTGCCCACATCATGGAATGGAAAAGTGGTTGCTCATGCAAATATTTTATCACGGACTAACCCAAAGGTCATGTGAGCAACTGGATGCCACCTTTGAAGGATCATTTATGTCACTCACTCACGGAAGAGTGAAGATATCATAGCAAAGATAGCGAGAAAATCGAGTTGGACATATTGTTGACGGTGGATAACGTCAACATTCATTAGAACTTTAGACACAAGAGAATATATGAAAACACATTAGTCTAGGGTTTTAACTGACAATTTCCATGAGTTTTGCATATTCTATATTTTCCAGGATTATTCGAGAAAAGCTGAAAAGAGGGATTCAAGTGCAAAATAAACACGAAACTTATCCGCCACGGGAAATATCACGATTGGACTCGGGAATACTCCGGAAGACACCGAAGCAACGGGGGGGCCAGAGGCCGCCAGTGGGGCGGGCGGCGCCCCCCCGCTAGGGTTTGCCCTCTCCTGAAGGAAGCTTCCTCCACCGCCTCTCCGATGCATCTCGGCCCTTGGTTAAGTTGGTTTGATCCTGCGGCGGCGCACGCGCATCCCACCGACTATAAATATGTGGGTAGACCCCCCTGGAGAGAGCCAATTCATTATTCATCAAGGCCTCAAGCCATCAAGCATCAAGAAGCCTTCAAGTTCATCAAGAGCCTTCTAGTTCATAGTTCTAGTTAGTTAGATTAGAAGTAGAGGAGATCTAGTTCTTCATCGGGATCTAGAGCCTCCGGCGTCTGTCTGGAGTGCAGTAGTTCGGTATAGTTCTAGTTCTTTCTTTCTTATTGTATTCATTATTCAGATTAAGGAGACATTATTCTTAATAGTTCATATGTTCTTAATTGCAATAGTCATTGTCTACATTGATTATATGTCTAGTTTAGTTAGTTTGATCTTATTGAATTCATGTAATTGCTCGTATAGCGTTTATCCAAGTGTACAATGGGTAAATGATAGACAATATGTAGACGTGGTGTCTAGATATCTTGTTTGTCTGCGAGTGCACCCTGCCATGCCGGGATGTGTGGTAGTCTGCGTAGGTGACAGCTACGTTGGTTCTTCTGTAGTCCACCCTCCGTATGTAGGACAGCAGGGCACGGTCGCGAAGTTGGATAATGACTCTGTTTCACATCCTTCCTAGTTGATGCCCCCTTACATGTGATCATGATATAGGATTGACTTAGCGATGATTACTAGATATAATTGCACTAATTAGAGTTATTCATTGATGTAGTTATAGAATTACCTTAGACAATTAACTCCTTAGTTTATCCATTGGCTAACTATGATTATGACTAGACAATGCTCGATGATTATCTATATAATTATGATACTTGATTATGCTATCACCCGTATTTATCTATATTTATCTTGTGACCTCTCATGTCTGTTATGAGTAGAGTAGATGACATTGGTAATATCACTTATTCATTGTATATACTTTCTTATCAATATAATAGATAGAGTTTATAACAAAGCTTTCCCCAGTGGTATAAATATAAATTGACAACCTGGTAGAACTCTCCTAGGTAAAATGCTACGATGGTATAATTATCTCGTAAAACTTGCGTAACCTATTTTAGTTTATATACATATCTCTGCCTAGTCATATTAAATAATACATGTAAAACTATATTGCTTCTTAGCATTACAATTAGGGATGACAACTTAACATGCTTAGAAATGCTAGTGATAAAGAAGTGGCTAGTTGCTAATGACAAGTTAATTTAAATACCATGCATTTCTAATCTCATTAATTCGTAGCAATATTAGAAGTGCCAACAAGCATTTTTGGCACTGTTGCCGGGGAAGGCACAATAAACTTAGAAAATATTGATAAACATATATACAACATGGATAAAGTCATATTACCAATCGATCTCTAACTCAAACAGGTACACCCTTCGTTGTTATCATTTGCTTATCTTATGCGGTATGATGAATGAATGGTTTTTCTCTTCCAAAGAACTTCACTGATGATCCAGAGAAACTCCTTAGAAAGAAGAAGTTTGTAGAAGCAAGGGATAAATTCGAGTTACCATCAAGAACACCCGCTGCTGCTCAAGCTAGCTCTTCAGAGGAGCCAGCTCCAACATTGGAAGAATAATTTAAAGAACAAGCAGAAAAACAAACAAAAGAGCAATTAGGTGAAAACCTAGCTCCTGTGTTTGAAGACATGGCTGAGAAGACACTGCGTGAGTTCTCTGCCCCAACAACAGCAAACATCTGGACTGGACCAGCAGTCAACACTGGGGAGAATGGATTCCAGCTCAAGCCTTCTCGCATCACCATGGTTCAAGCCAACCAATTCTGTGGAAAAGCTCATGAAGATGCAAGTGCATATCTACAACACTTCCTAGAAATCTGCAGCACCTTCACGATCAGAGGAGTACTAAGAGATGCTATTTTACTCCGCCTTTTCCCGTTCTCATTATTGAGGAAAGCTAAGCAATGGTTCTACATCAACAAAAACAAGAACACTACATGGGACCTGTGCTCAACCGCTTTTCTGGCAAAATTCTTTCCTACCGCCAAGACGAATGCTCTGTGTGGGAAAATTGTAAGTTTCCATCAACAACATGATGAATCATTCACTGAAGCATGGGAAAGATTCCAGAACTACATAGAAGACTGTCCTCATCATGGGATAGAGGAGTGGCTATTAATGCAGACTTTCTACCACGGGCTTGTCTCTAGCACCCGTGAGTCTATTGATGCTGTAGCTGGGGGAGCTTTCCTGTTACTTAAGCTCTTAGATGCTAAAGCACTCATTGAGAAGATGGCCTCAAATTCAAGCTGTAATGAAGAACGTACTCAGCCCCGCAAGAAAGGAGGAGGAATCCATCATCTCAAAGAAACTGACATGGTCACTGCCAAGCTAGACCTCATTATGAAGAAGCTCGATATAGAGAAGAAGGAAGTCATGCACATCAATGATTCTCATATGACATGTGAAGAATGTGGAGACTACGGGCACTCAGCTATCAGCTGCCCTACGCTGCAAGAGGATGTGAACTTCATCAACAACAACACCTACTACCGTCCTCAACAAAACCAAGGGTGGAATCAAGAACCTCGACAAGGTAATTACCAAGGTAACAACCAAGGTAATAATTTTAATAATTACAATCTTCCACCTTTAAGAGATTTAGTTGCTAATCAATCTAAATTGTTAGATCAAATGACTAGAAAGATAGCTTCAAATGATAAAGCATTAGAAAACATAAATATTAGATTGGACACCTTTACTTCTACTATAAAGAATCAAAGATGACTTTAATAAAATGTTAGAATCACAATTTGCTCAACTAGTCTTTGTTCCTCCATTCGAGAAAGGTAAGATCCCAAGCCAACCGGAAGATTTAGAAACCGCTAATCTTGTTGATATTCACAATGCAACCCAATACCATATTGAGCCTACAGATGTACAAAGTGGATTGACCACTCGCCCGAGAAGATAGGAGACCCCGGAAGGCCTGTCATTCCTATTGCTATAAGATGTCATAACTTTCTAGAGGCTATCTGCGATTTTGGCGCTAGTGTCAACATTATGCCCAAGGTAATCTATGAGAAAATATTAAATGATCCCCTGTTGTACATAAATATGCGTTTGCAGCTTGCAGATCAGTCCATTTGCTACCCTGAGGGAGTACTAGAAGAAGTTGTCATTAAAGTGGGACAATCATACGTCCTAGTTGATTTCGTGGTCATGGAGACAGGAGTAGATGAGAAGACACCCATAATTTTGGGCAGACCATTCTTATGCACGACAAAAGCCATCATCCATGCGGAGTACGCCAAGATCATCCTATCCATTAAGGACAAGAAAGAAAGATTCACATTCATGATCCGCGTCCTGAAAGCTCCTACAGCCATAAAGCAATTCCATCAACAAGAAGAGCAACTACAGCAGTCAGTGCCGAAGAAAAGAAAAAATAGAAGCAATAGAAGATGGAGGGAGATCAAGGATGCACCTGGAAAACTACTCAACTAATCACTGCTCTCAATACAGAAAATGATCATATGCTAGCCAAGCCATTTTCGACAAAGAGAGGTGATCCGTATACCAATTATTGAATGCACGATCAAAGACACCACCTTCGCCAACACCATCTCGTGACACCGGATCGCCGCAACGTAATGTCAAAAAGGTATATGATGATTTGTTTGATAATTTACCTCTATACCCAACATTTATTCAGTTGCGGATGGCGGATCAATCACCGAGGTTCCCCTCAAGGAGTGGTCAAGGATGTCATGGTAAGAATTCAAGGGCAATATATACTGTAGATTTTCTAGTTCTTGATATGCGGGGGGAGACGATGAATCCCCGATCCTTTTGGGAAGACCATTTCTCTACACCGCCAACGCGAACATCTACATCGGTTCTCGACAGATCCACTTCAACTTGCCCATCGGAAAGGTACGTCAATTTAGAACACTTATTAACCAGAACAGATCGGAAGCAACGCGACAGAGAAGACGCCAAGGCCGCAGTCATGCTGTCCAGCCTCACTGTAGCTGGGAAGAATTTTCTAGCAAGATTGTGAAGTATGAAGACTGCTACAAGGAGCAAGAAGAGAACACACAAGCACCACGCTGGAGTGAGTGGAAAGCAGAAGCTGAAAGAATGGACCAAGTCGCCAAGGCAGAAAAAGAAGAGATCCTAGCACATCTAGAAAAGTGGGAGAAAGAAAACAAAGTCAAGAATTTGGAGATAGAGAAGAGAGAAGCAGAAGAAACAGAAAAGAGATGGAAGAGTAAAGAAGAAGCACGTACTGCACCACCACGAGACGGAGAATTGACTGAGGTGACCTCAGACAATGAACCCACTAAGTAAGTATTCTCCTCTATCTAAGTCCTGTCGGTAGACTTTAAATTCCGTACCCTAGCCATAAGGATAGAATGGTAATTATCTACTTAAGTTCACTAGTGAGTTTACTTTACCTTAATATATAGTAGCATAATTGTGTTGGCACATTAAAATATAAACAATAATAACAAAAAAAATATTCATTGCATTATTTACTACATCACAAAATTTATAAGCCCCATGTGATTAAATTTATGGGATCTCCGTAGGAATATTTTTTGTCTTTGGCATAAAAATAATAATAAAAAAATAATAAAATAAAAAAAGAAGCATTCATATTTAATTCCTGCATCATAAACAGAAAATTCAAAAAGAGATAAAAATAAAATCCTGCTAAAAATCTGGCAATGTAAAAATTTGCTCATGAAGATAATCAATTACTCTTTGGCTGACCGCTAACCCATTATTAAAATCGAGCCTCGAAGTTTTGGTTTCTCTGTTTGGAGTGTATTCATGCAGAACAAAATTATAACAAGGAGAGAGTCTATCGGTGGCAACCACTGTGTGCGCTATTGGCTAGCTCGCTCTGAAGGACATCTACACCAAGTATTACAAACATCCAAATTTTGGGGGAGGAGCATCCCCTAGTTATCGGTGACTACACCTAGGCGATTATTAAATTTACTTTATATATATTCATAAAATACCAAAAAAATATATGGGCACATGAAGGTCCACGGATGTTATAGAGTCTTTTGTTAGGTTGTTAATTTAAAATGATAAAAAATAATAAATACATAATTATTCAAAAACCAAATAAATATTTAGTTATAGTATATTTAGGTCAGTCTAGACTAGAGTCAATTAAAAACTTGATGAACATTAAAGATTTATTTTGGAGATGATGAATAGTTGCTTTCTGTTATCATCCTTTCCAAGTACCTAGTTGCCAAACTTAAATCTTCCGAGTTTTAAATACTCTTTGTTTTGATTGGAGAATTTACTCCGAATCTGAATTATGGAGGCATAAGTTTGCGATGAGTCTAGGTGGTTGATCGATATGATTCATGAAGGTTGAGCCACTCTTTATCTTATTCCTAGCATTACTAAGTTCTAGAGGTTTATTTTCAAAATTTAAAATCTACATGATAAGCTCTTGTATGATAAAATATGAATTCCTACCAAAGCCGAAATAATATTCTTAGAAGATAGGAAGCCTTTTTCACATTTAAGCCGCCTCGCTTTTTACATTGAGTTCAGTCAACTGTGTTGTATACCCTATGAGAGTCTTGTCATGCTTTTAAAACCAAGATCACTTACACACTCCAGTCCATATATGTATTATTCCTACCCGGGAGTAAGCGCACTCATTCACATATTTTCCATCCATGTTCGTCACTAAAATGTTTTCTCTCTAACACTGGGAGAAAACATCAAAAATATACACCCCATAGGAAAACCCCTGTCTTTAATGCTCTAAGTCCTGACTGTATCTCTCTAATTGGTTATTCACTACAAGAAATGCTTCGGTTTGTGACGAAGGCGTGTCATAAACCACGTGCCTTAAACCATGGTTTATGACGTCAATATGTTCATAAAACGTCAGAACGCTAACATTCTGACGTTCCGTGAACATATTGATGTCATAAATCTTGGTTTAAGGCGCATGGTTTATGACACATGCTTCGTCACAAACCAATAAGTTTCTTCTAGTGATTATATTCAAGGGATGCATATGGCCATGCAAAAGATTAATTAAGCAAAAAAAAAGAAAAAAAGAGAGAAGAAGGGAGTAAAATGGACAAATGTCCCAAAGAATTTAAGTAACGGGTAAAAGATGTCCGCCTCCCCCGATTTAAAATAATAAAGATGGCCCATGTTTTTTTTCCGAGAAAAGTTTCAAGAGAGTTATTTCAAAAGAGCAAAAGTAGAATTAGAATTAGCCACAAATACCATATACACACCTATCCACCATATTCCATACACATGCACATCTTGGTTTGATTGTATGCCTCGATTCTCTGTGGATCCATTAGTTAACTTTACAATATATGCATTGCAAGTATGCCTACCCATGTTATTGCCGACCCTATGAGCTCTACCATATATATATCCTTAGCTGTAGGAGGCATAACCTCATAAATGCCTTAAGGGAGAACCATAAATACTACATACATTGAGAGACTTGAGGGTGTCATACAATGAAGCTCTGAATTTTATTTTAAAAACTTATGAAAACTCTAAAATGTTAGCACTGCGAAAAATTCGAGACATAGCGCTTGACTTGATTGTTCTATCTTTTGATTGCTCAAGACTTATGCAAAAACTGTAAAGCCCTATAATTAAAGGTAGAATGGGTAAGTTTAAAGGTTAGAACATACACTGTTTAATCCAGAGGAATATCTTTGTTTGAAAGCGTGTGTACTTAGAAAGATTAACAACATTGTAGCAACTCCCCGATCCAAATATAATAAAAATTAGGCTTAGTTTGTTTGCCAAGGGACTGGCAAAAGGTAAGTTTGGGGAGTTGTTGACGGTGGATAACGCCAACATTCATTAGAACTTTAGACACAAGAGAATATATGAAAACACACTAGTCTAGGGTTTTAACTGATAATTTCTATGAGTTTTGCATATTCTATATTTTTCAGGGATTATTCTAGAAAAGCTGAAAAGAGGGATTCAAGTGCAAAATAAACACGAAACTTATACGCCACAGGAAATATCACGATTGGACTCAGGAATACTCTGGAAGACACCCGAAGCAAAAGGGGGGCCAGAGGCCGCCAGGTGGGGCCGGGCGGCGCCACCCTGCTAGGGTTTGCCCTCTCCTTCTGGAAGCTTCCTCCACCGCCTCTCCTGATGCATCTCGGCCTTTGGTTAAGTCGATTTGATCCTGCGGCGCACGCGCCTCCCATCGGACTATAAATATGTGGGTAGACCCCCTGGAGAGAGCCAATTCATTATTCATCAAGGCCTCAAGCCATCAAACATCAAGAAGCCTTCAAGTTCATCAAGAGCCTTCTAGTTCATAGTTCTAGTTAGTTAGATTAGAAGTAGAGGAGATCTAGTTCTTCATCGGGATCTGGAGCCCCCGGTGTCTGTCTGGAGCACAGGAGTTCGGTATAGTTCTAGTTCTTTCTTTCTTATTGTATTCATTATTCAGATTAAGGAGACATTATTCTTAATAGTTCATATGTTCTTAATTGCAATAGTCATTGTCTACTTTGATTATATGTCTAATTTAGTTAGTTTGATCTTATTGAATTCATGTAATTGCTCGTATAGCGTTTATCCAAGTGTATAATGGGTAGATGATAGACAATATGTAGACGTGGTGTCTAGATATCTTGTTTGTCTAGATATCAACCAGAGGAGGTAAGTTTACACGTGATCCACCTTATCCAAAAGGGGCACGTAGACCCCCACATTTGGTGCAGGTAGAAGAAGAGGCTGAGAAGGATAACAGAGAAGAAGAAGTCGAAACACCTTTACCAGTTGAACCACAAGAACAAGAATTAACGCAAGATTTTCATGATACTACTATCTTACCGTTCCCACGAAGGAGGAGAAGCATCAAAACAGACGACCAATTCAGTAAGTTTGTAGAGGTAATTCAGAAATTATATGTCAATATTCCGTTGTTAAATGCCATGCAGGTACCTACATACGCAAAATATCTTCGAACCATCCTCAACCACAAGGGACCACTACCCTCTACCGAAGTCGTCAAGCTAAAAGAAGAGTGTAGTGAGGCAATTCTCGAATTCTTCTCCGTCAAGAAGAAGGATCCGTGGATGCCCTACTATCGATTGTTCAATAGGTAACTAGATGTTCGAGAACGCCTTATGTGACCTTGGAGCAAGCGTCAGTGTTATGCCTAAGACAGTCTTCGACAAGCTCAACCATTCCACGCTCACGCCAACCTCAATGTGCCTGCAACTAGCTGACCAATCAGTCCGCTATCCTTCAGGAATAGCAGAAAATATTCTGGTAAAAATCCACAACTTTTTCATTCCTGTAGATTTTGTAGTACTTGATATGCAGGAAGAGAGGAAGATACCTCTTATCCTCGGGTGACCATTCCTAAACACTGCGAATGCAACCATCAACGTCGGAGCTGGAGAGATCATATTCACCATCAACGGGCAAGAAGAACGTTTCGCATTCAAGTCAAGACCCGAACAATGCCAAACTCTGAAGAATCATGAAGAACAAGATGTAGCAACCTCTCCGACATCGAAGATCAATCATGAAGAATAATTCAAATAGAAAAGTCCGGGTCGGTGGACTTAAAACCCCGAACCTTCGCCGGGAGGTAAATCGGTATTTATCAGCAATTTAAATTCTCACATTGAATATTATATTATTGTATTATTAAAAAGGAATAAAAATAAGCATATCATAAATAAAACCTAAGCCCCATGTGATTACTACTAACGGAGCGTAGAACCCCCATCAGTGAAATTTACTGTGGTGGCAGAAAATTATAAAAAGACCATCATTAGAGTGCTAATTTTTCATAGATTCATAAAAGCAATTTAGTTTTTCGTTCTTGTGTCAATATACGGTATAAATACGGGAGACATGTGGGACCCACACACATCACCTCACATCACATCTCACCCACCAATTATTCACTACACTCCACTCATTCAAATTATCACACACACATGCATGTACCTCCTCCATTCCTTCCTGCCACCGAAAGCACCACCTAGGTACTAGCATTTAGATCATTCACAGACATATTTCGACACTAGCAAAGAGTGGACACCAAGTAAAGCAGTGGGGCCGGCGGCCCCACCACCACGCCGGCCGGCCCCCATCTCCTCCTCTACGCCTCCCATTTCTTTTTCACTCCCTCACTCACTCATTCCAAGTCCAGAGAGCTCTGCTCTTCGTCCATTTCTAACTACGACACTACAATTTCTCAAATCCACCATTAATTAGCAAAGAAAAAAAAGAGAGAGGAAGCAATGTGCAAGTTCATCAATAGGAATCTCTCTCTCCCTTTTCTTTGATTTGCTAATCCTAATCCTTTTCCAAGTTCTTGTGTTCTTGTTTGTTCTTGCCGTGTTCTTTGTGTTCTTCATTCTACAGGCAAGATGAGCAAGAAGCTTAGGAGTGCAACAAGGAGCCTCGGAAGGGCACTCTCTTTCCGAAGCACCCAAAGCCAATCATCATCTCAAGTGCCTTCATTTGTCAGCTCCAAAATGAACGTCGATCCCCCATCACCTTTCGAGTATGACAACCCGTCGTCCTCTTCCCAACAGGAAGAGAGGTATGAGTTAACAAACATTAACCAAATTTGATTACCACTTAGACCTCAAACTTAAATATTCAACATGGTTAAGCTAAAAGAATTTACACATACGCCAATGTTTGATGACACTTTGCTCCATGAAACCGGAATGGATTCTGAGTTTGAGCTTATATTTAGAAATGTTGGATGGAAAGATGCATGGCAAGTCACTGAGCAGGATAGCAAATTATTCACTATAGAATTTATTAGCACCCTAGACTTTGATGATGATAATGTTAGATTTAGAATGTTCAATAAACCTTTCACCCTCTCATGGAAAACTCTCAGTATAGCACTAGGATTTTCAAATCGGTGTGTAGTTAATATAGCGGATGTTCTCCAAGATTTTAACAAAGATAATTTTTAGGAGAGCATCACTACAAAGAAACCAGAAAGAGAACATAAATATACCACTGAGGAAGTCCAGCACTCCACACTAAGATTCATGCTTAAATGGCTAACTTTCACTTTCTTTCCTAGAGAGGAATTAAACACTATAAGACAGGATGAACTATATCTATTATATATTATAATTAAAAAGAGAAAAGCATCACCTGTAAAAATGATGTTAAGTTATTGGAGAACTGTTCCTTCTATGAGAAAATGCAGTATTTCTTTCACCTCCTGGATCACACGTTTAGCTACTGAGCTGGATTTGATGCCCGTAGAACCATTGGCTATGACTTTTTTCGTGCTCACATGCTGAAACGCCGAAATAATAAAATAAGCATGATTTATAAAAACTATCCAAATGAGTACGAGCTGCCTAACAGGGAATTAGAAATTTATTCTGTCAAGAATTTTATTTTTCCAGATAGTAGAGCTAATATTGGCGGTGTCCGTCAAAGACGCATCAACAACGGGGCATCAAGGACTCATTACAATGGAGCTGATCCAACACCATCCGGGGCCGCCTTATTTTCATTATACTAACTTTAATGATCCAAGAGCGTCGCAAGAGCCACATCGCCCATGGTCCACCCATACGGGATGGGGAGACCGACCCTCACGATCGACAAGGAGAATCATCCGCAAAGAACGGGGTAGGGGGTACATCCCCCCACGGAGGAGCCGTAAATGACTTTCAGAGAGGCCGTGCATTCTTTTTAGTGCGCGGAAATACGGACTTCACCATTGGTGGACCATATCCGTTCCATGCACCACCCGAAAACAATTATTATCACCCACCTGAACAGCATTTTGAGACTCCCATGAATGATTTCCCAGCTTTATCTATTCATATCACTAACATTGAGCAGGAACAACATGCGATGAATGACACTTTGCACCAAAGACGAAAGCAAAGTGGCAACACCAAAGTTGACAACAGGTTCCACCAGCAGGAACAATGGCAAAGCACCGTGGTCGATCAGCAGATTCGAGCAATTACATCAGGGGCAACATCAGACGCAGAGCGGGTTGGAATATCTGATACAGCAGTTGGGATACCCGCCACCACCTCCACCACAGTACTGAGTACGGTGATATCCAGCTTGGGGGAGAGCCCCGCTAGGTGAGTACCTCTCACCTTTGTATATATACTCTATTAGTTATTTCGGTAGTCATGTGAGTATTTCTTTAGTTTGTAAATTATGTCATTTTTATTCAGTTTAGTCAGTAGGGTAAGAAGAACTTAAAGTTTTCTTTAGCTCATTCAAAAATAATAATAATAATAATAATAAATAATGATAAATGAAGTAATTAATTTCCTGCAATTACTTAGTATTTGAATTTAAAATTCTCCTGTGAATTATTTGAAGTTTATCTACCCTGATAATTTATTCTGAAACCTGATATCTGTGGGTAGCATAAGACTTTTAATTAAATCAAAGCAAATTGACGGATATGATATAAAAAGGTTTGAGCTGCTGTTTATTTCATTCTCGAGTGATGTCTAAGCTCTAGACACTTTCAAATTTAAAACAATTGAATAATTTACTCTGCTAATATGGTTTAAGTAGACTATTCTGTTATGCATTCGTGACTAAATCCACATGCATAAAAAAGGGTTTTTGCTCTATGCATAAATTCTCTCTTAAAAGTCTAAAAGAGATAGTGTGGGCTATAAAATTAAAAGATGTCATACCAAAGAAGTATGAGCCCAAAAGATGCTATATTAAAAGGATATGTGCCAAAATAAAAGAAAGAGAGTAAAACAAGGGGTGCAAAGACACCCGCCTGAGAGAAAAAAATGGGTACAAAAAGTATCCGCTGGGGAGATAGCCCACACTTCTTAGGAAGACAGAAAAGAGAGAATATTGCATAAGGGTATGAAAATAAATTTTTCACTCACACATTCAGTCATAATGTATAGTTTAGTAGTCCACTTCGATCTTGTTAGTAGATTCTCATTGTTTCCAAAATAATGATATATACATGCTTAAAAAGAAGAGAAAAACTCTGGAGTAATGCTTGAGCAAAGAATAAAATAAATAGTGCTTGCTTGATTATTCTATCTTTCAATCACCTAAGATTTAATTAAATGTCTGAGAAGTCTCACGGTTGAAAGGAATAAGAATAAGATTAAAAGGTAGACTAATGTAATTTAATCCCAGAGAAGAATTTTAAATTCATTGCTTAAGTATTTGTTGGGAATTATACATATAAAACCCTGGGAATTTATTTCAAGTCAACTTTGCTAAGGGACTAGCAAAGACTTAGCTTGGGGGTATTGTTGATGGTCATTAAGTACAAATTCTATACCGTCAACTATCACTTGAAAAGAACCAATAATAGAAACATAGAGGTTATTCTTGACAAATTCCACGAGTTTTGGTGAATTGTCTATTTTTCGTGGAATTACTCGGAAAAACTTAAAAGAGGGATTAGAGTGTATATTTTCTATAAAACTTAACCGTGACGGAAAACATCGCCATCCGGATGGGAAGGATCTAAAAAGACACGAAGCAATGGGACCCACGTAGACACCGGGTGGGGTTGGGGGCCCCACCATGGCGCCCGCCGCCCCCCGAGGCTAGGGTTTGGCCTCCCCTTCTGGAAGCTTCCTAGTGATGAGAACTATCGGTGAAAAATATGAAATGCATTTTTGGTGATACTTTTCTGTGTAGAATTATCTAATTGCTATAATTGCTAAAAACTGAGTAAATGCATAGTAAATTGTATATAGCTCAGAAAATTATGATTCTTGTTTTGTTAGACTTGTGGTGTGATGTAGTTTCTGAGAAAAAGTATATACCATGTAGTTCCTATGTAGAAATATTGGAATGTGATTTAATTGTATTTTTAGGGCTGTTTCTTGTTTATTTTGTAGTAATTAAATTACTTGGTGAAATGTCTTGTAACTTTTTGATGACTGCTCTTGTGCTAAGAAGTTCTAAATAAAAATATGAAATCTATTGTTTAACATTTTTCACAGTACAAAGTTATTAAATGTGCATTTCTATCCTGTTGCTTTATCTTTTTGTGTAGGCTGTTATACTTCATGAAATGTGATGATATTTTTATCATGAGTCTCTATTGGCATGATGTAGCTACTGTAATTTTTGTAGAATTTTTTGGACTATTTAGATAGAGGTTACAGTTTAAGCCTTTAGTTTCACATGAAATGATAAGGCTTTAAATTAATTATTTCAATAAGTTTGATATTGCTTTTGAGCACTTTTAATTATGATATGCTTGCTGGTCATATTATGCAGTACCATAATTAAAATGTAATGTTAGATTATGAGTAGTGTTACATCTCTTTTATGTATGTGTTGTGTGTGTGTGTGTGTGCTCACGCACCCACCTTCTTCATGCACTTCTTTAAGTAGTTAGAGAAGAGATATGCACATACTCGATAAACAAAATGGGTTGTTAGTAGAGAGGATATGCACCTACTCTATCAAATAAAATGCTAATCATCCTCATTCATGAGCATCGCACCTATGCATTCTTTATGTTTATACCGTGCATTGCATCATACAGGTTCGCAGGAGGAGCCCCAAGGTTTGGAGTTCGAGGAGAGCCTGCACGAGGACCAGCAGCAGGAGGTTCCCGTAGGAGAGGAAGAAGAGGAATTGCCTGAGTGCCCCGACCATCGTGCTAGCGACTTCGAACGAGGCAAGCCCCGGAGCATTTTCTTACCTATACTTTCTAACAGTCTAATTATGCTTTATGATTGATGCATTAAGTATAGGAGTTGATTGCAACCGTTGATGCATTATATCCTTGAATTATCTTTAAATTATCCCGCCTTGAATTACCTTGTTAATCTAGGGCGAGTTTATGGCTTAGCTTGCTTAGACGGTAAAAGTCGGGTGATTTCCTGTCACCCGCGAGCATAGGTGGTTACTTATGATTGATGGAAAGCTTATGTTGATATCATCTGGGTAGTGGTGATGGTTGTGATAATTAGAGACCGGACGGAGTCTTATGGGGTTGTTGGACCATAGTGATTCCGTCCGTGTCGATTAAGGACCGTGCCGTTGCGCGTCCCTCGAGTCATGTTGAACGCATGCCTCACACTTAGCTGGCCGGATAAGCCATTCCGACCGCGAAGCCTAACACTATCCAGGCCGGCTCTTGATCCGTTCACACCGTATTGGAGATGGATGGGGGACCACGGGGCGCGAAGAGTAAGTCCGAGGTCCAAAGATGGTCGGCTAAGGCGTCTGGGCGGCCCCTGGGTATGGTGGTTCCGCTCGAAACCACATTTTGTTCCCGGATATGTGCCACGGTGACCTGTAGCTCACCGACGGGTGAGTGTGGTTTGTGTGAGGAATACCCCCTGAGCTCAGTAGTAATCGATTCGAATCGCCATCGTTCCTGGACAGTGAACACTTGACTTGAGCTACGCCATCGTAGTAATGATTATGGAATGTTGATAATGATGATGAGTTAAGCTAAATGATTATGGTTACTACTTGATTGCTTAATCATGATTAATATATTACAATGATGCTTAGTATAGGTGCTCACCTAGCATAAATAGGAATGATTAAGCTGAGCTATCACTATAAAATGGTTACCACTGTTTTTCCGCAAATGAGTCAAGCTATCCCCCTGATAAAGCCTGTCATACTCCTTGGAGTCTTTTATTTTAAGTCACACGAGTAAGTCTAGCTGAGTACCTTCTCGTACTCAGTGTTTTCCTGCTTATTGTTTGTGCAGACGGGCATACCTTCCACGGGTACTGCGAGACCTGTCTTTATCCAGTGGATTAAAGGACCAAAGGGCATGGTCATTCTTAGTATTCTCCCCAACTGCTTTTGGTGGATTGACTCTCAGCTGGCACTGTGCTAAACTTTAAGTGTGTGTTGGGTTGAGCTTTCAAAACTTCTTTGCTTTTTGCTACTTGAATTCGAGACTTGAGTTGTAATAACTTTACTTTCCGCACTCTGATGTTATCAGACTATTTGTGAAATGTTGTAACATGTGGATGGTGACGCTAAACTTGTACGATCTTGGTTGATGATGTTTGGTTTGAAATCCTTCGAGATTTCCGGACTACCGGGTTTATAAGGGCTTAAGTGTACTAATTACATGCGTGCCGAGTGATTTTTGCACTTATACTTTTATAAATTGGGCGGTTCTGTTACAATCGCAATGTGCCTCCCCCACACTTGTTTTCCTGTATACTTTTCTACGCAATATGTGGAAACAAACACATACTAAAAATAGAAAGTAGAGTAGATAATAAAACATTAATAATATGAAAAGATAAGGCACTTTATTCGTAATGATGGTGATAATATATGACTTGACAGATGTTTTAACGACTGAGCCAACGACTGCCCTAGCTCATTAGGCTTTGTCCTAAGAAAAATTTATGACCCGACAGACTCAATTAACTAACCGAACCTAGCGAACTGTGCCTTATTATATGGATAACTAGGCAATTAATGTTGCCCTTCATTGGCGAGGCCCTGGATTTCTTCCTTGAGGTTCTCGACCTCTGCTTCGAGCTTGTCCTTGTCGCGCTTGAGACTGCGGATTAACTTGATATTGGTTTCTATCTGCTTAGCCATGTCTTCTATAATCTTATCCCTTAGCTTGTCAGTCTTCTCTAAGCCTTTAACAGTGTTAGAGAGGCCTTCAATCCTCTCACTGAGAATGCGCAAAGAAAGCTTGGGCTGATTCAGAGCCTTCTCTAGCACTAGCGCAGATGTAGCTCTCTTTCTCTTGGGCGGAGGCGGTATGAATTCAGTGTAGCAAACCTCGCTTGGGTTTGCATGAACTCCCCTGACTGCGGGACAAGCATTGGTGTACTTTGCACACACCAGTGTCCCGTTCTTGTCGGTCTTGACCGACAAGAGTCATTCGTTGTTCCTAGGTGGAAGAAGCGGAGTACCCTGGGGAATAGCAATCTGCTTCCCTTTGGTACCGGCTTCTAGCAGTAGTCTTGCAGGTGGCGGTGGCAGAGCAGGCTGGTCTTGTATGTAGTAGGCTTGCTCGTGGCGCTGAGGTACCGTAGCAACTTGCTTTTGCGGCACGATGACGAGAGGCTTCGGTTGCGCGAGGACGAGGGCCTTCGAATCATTGCTGGGGATGTTGTTGAAGTCCGCGCCGTAGAAGACGATCGCCTTGTCCGCCACCGCTGCTAGATCTAGATTGGAGAGTTTCTCTGGAGAAGATAGGTGGCTGTTTATGGGAAACAATTGAGGGGGGTCTAGGTACGTATTTATATGGGTTTTCAGGAGACAGGATGAGGACAAACCTAGGCTCCACGGGGTTCGTATGAAAGAATATCCATACGCGATTGGATTATACGCGAATATATGTAGGAAGAGTGTAGAAGGATAAGGGAACGAGAGTCGGGACGAGAAGGGGCAGGGGGTGCCGCCCGGCCCCACTAGGGCACCGACCGGCCCCACCAGGGGTCCTCTCGGGGTGCCCTTCCTCGTGGTGCCTTCGGACTCTAACTACTTTCTATTAGATGCGTTATAGATAATTCTTTGTATCGGAAAAAATAGAGCTTAATAAATTGGTAATTGGATAAAATCCAATTCGTCAACTACTCCTGAATCAAATGGTTCTAGAAAAAATTTAAGTCGATGTCCATTTACCTTGAATAACGTACCTTTGTTTGATTGTAGAGTTACCGCTCCATGTGGTGATGAATTCACAACAGTAAATGGTCCTTCCCATTTGCTTCGCAATTTTCCAAGCCCGAATAATTTAAACCTGTAATTAAAAAGTAATACCTTATCTCCTGGTGCAAACTCCTTCTTCTTGATCCTCTTATCATGCCATCTTTTTGTTCGTTCTCTATAGAGCTTCGAATTATGATAGGCTTTCTCTCTCTATTCTTCTAATTCTGATAGTTGCTTTTTTCTCTTCTCTCTAGCGGCTTCCAAATCCATGTTCCATCTCTTGATAGCCCAGTGAGCTTTATGCTCCAATTCTACGGGTAAATGGCAGGTCTTGCCATATACCAGCTGATATGGTGACATACCTAAGGGTGTCTTGTAAGCTGTACGGTATGCCCATAGTGCGTCAGGTAACCGATCCTTCCATATAGTTCCCATTTCATTCACTATTTTCTGAAGGATATTTTTGATTTGTTTGTTTGACGTTTCTGCTTGGCCACTTGTCTGAGGATGATATGGAGTAGCGATATTATGTCGTATTCCATGAGCTTGTAGGTATAAGTGAAACTTCTTGTCAGTGAAATGTGTTCCTCCGTCACTGTTGGCACTTCTAACATCACTACGAATTAACGAGATTAGAAATACTAGGACGTATGATTGTCCCACTCTAATGATAACTTCTTCTAGTACTCCCTCAGGGTAGCAAATGGACTGATCTGCAAGCTACAAACGCATATTTGTGTACAACAGGGGATTATTTAATATTTTCTCATAGATTACTTTAGGCATAATGTTGACACTAGCGCCGAAATCGCAGACAGCCTCTAGGAAGCTATGACATCCTATAGCGATAGGAATGACAGGCCTTCTAGGGTCTCCCATCTTCTCAGGTAGAGAGTGGTCAATCCACTGTACATCTGCAGGCTCAATATGGTATTGGGTTGCATTGTGAATATCAACAAGATTAGCAGTTTCTAAATCTTCCGGTTGGCCTGTAATCTTACCTTTCTCGAATGGAGGAACAGCAGCAGCTAGTTGAGCTAATTGTGATTCTAACATTTTATTAAAGCTGTTTGATTCTTTATAGCAGAAGCAAAGGTGTCCAATCTAGTATTTATGTTTTCTAATGCTTTATCATTTGAAGCTATCTTTCTAGTCATTTGATCTAACAATTTAGATTGATTAGCAACTAAATCTCTTAAAGGTGGAAGATTGTAATTATTAAAATTATTACCTTGGATGTTACCTTGGTAATTATCTTGTCGAGGTTGCTGATTCCACCCTTGGTTTTGTTGAGGACGATAGTAGGTGTTGTTGTTGATGAAGTTCACATCCTCTTGCAGTGTAGGGCAGCTGATGGCCAAGTGCCCGTAGTCTCCACATTCTTCACATGTCATATGAGAATCATTGATGTGCATGACTTCCTTCTACTCTATATCGAGCTTGTTCATAATGAGGTCTAGCTTGGCAGTGACCATGTCAGTTTCCTTGAGATGATGGATTCATCCTCCTTTCTTGCGGGGCTGAGTACGTTCTTCATTACAGCTTGAATTTGAGGCCATCTTCTCAACGAGTGCTTTAGCATCTGAGAGCTTAAGTGACAGGAAAGCTCCCCCCTGCAAAGCATCAATAGACTCACGGGTGCTAGAGACAAGCCCGTGGTAGAAAGTCTGCATTAATAGCCACTCCTTTATCCCATGATGAGGACAGTCTTTTATGTAGTTCTAAAATCTTTTCCATGCTTCAGTGAATGATTCATCATATTGTTGATGGAAACTTGTAATTTTCCCACGCAGAGCATTTGTCTTGGCGGTAGAAAAGAATTTTGCTAGGAAAGCGGTTGAGCACAGGTCCTATGTAGTGTTCTTATTTTTGTTGATGTAGAACCACTGCTTAGCTTTTCCCATTAATGAGAACGGGAAAAGGTGGAGTAAAATAGCATCTCTTGGTACTCCTCTGATCGTGAAGGTGCTGCAGATTTCTAGAAAGTGTTGTAGATGTGCACTTGCATCTTCATGAGCTTTTCCACAGAATTGGCTGGCTTGAACCATGGTGATGAGAGCAGGCTTGAGCTCGAATCCATTCTCCCCAGTGTTGACTGCTGGTCCAGTCCGGATGTTTGCTGTTGTTGGGACAGAGAACTCACGCAGTGTCTTCTCAGCCATGCCTTCAAACACAGGAGCTAGGTTTTCTCCTAATTGCTCTTCTGTTTGTTCTTCTACTTGTTCTTCAAATTCTTCTTCCAATGTTGGAGCTAGCTCCTCCGAAGAGCTAGCTTGAGCAGCAATGGGTGTTCTTGATGGTGACTCGAATTTATCCCTTGCTTCTATAAACTTCTTCTTTCTAAGGAGTTTCTCTGGATCGTCAGTGAAGTTCTTTGGAAGAGAAAAACCATTCATTCATCACCTTGCATAAGATAAGCAAATGATAACAACGAAGGGTGTACCTGTTTGAGTTAGAGATCGATTGGTAATATGA
The DNA here is from genome assembly GCA_015844335.1 of Chrysopogon serrulatus. Lineage (NCBI taxonomy): Eukaryota > Viridiplantae > Streptophyta > Magnoliopsida > Poales > Poaceae > Chrysopogon > Chrysopogon serrulatus. Next base: position 39,956 of record JADLZL010007343.1, read on the forward strand.
CTTTATCCATGTTGTATATATGTTATCAATATTTTCTAAGTTTATTGTGCCTTCCCCGGCAACGGCGCTAAAAATGCTTGTTGGCACTTCTAACGTCGCTACGAATTAACGAGACTAGAAATGCATGGTATTCAAATTAACTTGTCATTAGCAATTAGCCACTTCTTTATCACTAGTATTCCTAAGCATGAATTAAGTTGTCATCCCTAATTGTAATGCTAAGAAGCAAATATAGATTTACATGTATTATTTAATATGACTAGGCAGAGATATGTATATAAACTAAAATAGGTTCGCAGCAAGCGGACAGATAATTATACCATTGTAGCATTTTACCTAGGAGAGTTCTACCAGGTTGTCGATTTATATTTATACTACTGGGAAAGCTTTATTATAAACTTTATGTATTATATTGATAAGAAAGTATATACAATGAATAAGTGATATTACCAATGTCATTTACTCTACTCATAACAGACAGAGGTCACAAGATAAATATAGATAAATACGGGTGATAGCATAATTAAGTATCATATATAATATATAGATAATCATCAGAGCATTGTCTAGTCATAATTATAGTTAGCCAATGGATAATCTAAGGAGTCAATTGTCTAAGGTAATTCTATAACTACATCAATGAATAACTCTAATTAGTGCAATTACATCTAGTAATCATCGCTAAGTCAATCCTATATCATGATCACATGTAAGGGGGCATCAACTAGGAAGGATATAAAACAGAGTCATTATCCAACTTCGCGACCGTGCCCTGCTGTCTTACACACAGAGGGTGGACTACAGAGGAACCAACGTAGATGTCACCTACGCGGACTACCACACGTCCCGGTATGTCAGGGTGCACTCGTAGACAAACAAGATATCTAGACACCATGTCTACATATTGTTTATCATCTACCCATTGTACACTTGGATAAACGCTATACGAGCAATTACATGAATTCAATAAGATCAAACTAACTAAACTAGACATATAATCAAAGTAGACAATGACTATTGCAATTAAGAACGTATGAACTATTAAGAATAATGTCTCCTTAATCTGAATAACGAATACAATAAAAAAAGAAAGAACTAGAACTATACCGAACTCCCAAGGCCTGCATGCAGACGCCGGGAGCTCCAGATCCCGATGAAGAGCCAGATCTCCTCTACTTCTAATCTAACAAACTAGAACTATGAACTAGAAGGCTCTTGATGAACTTGAAGGCTTCTTGATGCTTGATGGCTTGAGGCCTTTGATGAATAATGAATTGACTCTCTCTAGGGGGGTCTACCCACATATTTATAGTCCGGTGGGATGCGCGTGCGCCGCAGGATCAAACCGACTTAACCAAGGGCCGAGATGCATCAGGAGAGGCGGTGGAGGAAGCTTCTAGAAGGAGGGGGCAAACCCTAGCAGGGGGGCGCCACCCGGCCCCAGGGTGGGGCCGGCCGGCCCCACCTAGCGGCCTTTGGCCCCCCTGTTGCTTCGGGTGTCTTCCAGAGTCTTCTTGAGTTCAATCGTGATATTTCCCGTGGCGGATAAGTTTTGCGTTTATTTTACACTTGAATCCCTCTTTTCAGCTTTTCTGGAATAATCCCTGGAAAATATAGAATATGCAAAACTCGTGGAAATTGTCAGTTAAAACCCTAGACTAGTGTGTTTTCATGTATTCTCTTGTGTCTAAAGTTCTAATGAAAATGTTGACGTTATCCACCATCAACAGTCACTTATAACCATCCTTGGTGTCCCAAATCTTAGAAATATAACCTCTTCAAACATCTTCTTTGAGTGTTTTGAATCAGCATTCTTGCGCATAGCTTCTACCCACTTGGATACATAATCAACTACCACCAAAATGTACTCATAATTCCTTGATTTCATAAATGGTCCCATGTAATCTACTCCCCAGACATCAAAGAGCTCTATCTGAAGATTATTGGTGAGTGGCATAGGATCTTTAGCATTAATATTCCCGTGCCTCTGACACGACCCACATCTTCGGATGAAACCTTTGGTGTCTTCATACATGGTTGGCCAAAACAAACCACTCTGCCAGATTTTTGCATGAGTGCGGAATGCCCCATAATGACCTCCATATGGTGATGAATGGCATTTCTGAATGATCTGCATGCCTTCTTCCACTGGTACACATCTTCTGAGTAGCCCATCTGAACAAACCCTAAAGAGGTATGGTGGATCCCATATGTGGAGATGACTTTCATAAATAAGCTTCTTTTTATTTTCTCCTGGTGGTACGTAATCGCAACTATAAAGTTGACAATATTCACATACCAAGGGTCCGACTTGGTCACTTTAAATAACATGTCATCTCTTAATGAGTCATTGATAGGTAGTTCCAGAGGTTCTTTAAAATGCATCCTAGACAAATGATCAACAACAGAGTTTTCTATTCCTTTTCTATCTTTTATTTCTAAATCAAAATCTTAAAGCAATAAAATCCATCTTATCAAGCGTGGTTTAGCATCTTTCTTAGTGAGCGGATATTTAAGAGCGGCATGATCAAGTATAAACAATTATTTTAGCTCCAACTAAGTAAGACCTAAATTTATCAATAGCAAAAACGACAGCTAAGAGTTCTTTTTCAGTTGTTGCATAATTCAATTGTGCTTCTGTTATTGTTTTGCCAGCATAAGCAATTGCATGATGCGTTTTATCTTTTGTTTGTCCTAAAAACTGTCCCTACAGTATAATCACTAGCATCACACATAATTTTAAAAAGTAAAGACCAATCAGGAGGTTGAATGATTGGCGCTGATATAAGTGTTTTCTTAAGAATATTAAAGGATTCTAAGCATTCATCATCAAATTCAAAAGGTACATCCTTAGCTAAAAATCTAGTCGTTGGCCTAGCAATATGTGAAAAGTCTCTTATAAATCTACGATAAAAAAACCACAATGACTAAGAAAGCTTCGGATTCCTTTTTATATTAACAGTGGAGGTAGTTGTTCAATTACTTCAATTTTAGCTTTATCTACCTCTATACCCTTTTTCGACTTTGGGTGTCCTAACACTATTCCTTCTCTAACCATAAAATAATATTTTTCCCAATTGAGGACTAAGTGCTTTTCTTCACATCTTTGTAAAACCTTATCTAAATTTTCTAGACAATCATCAAAAGTTTTTCCATAAACTGAAAAATCATCCATAAACACTTCCATGATTTCTTCTATCATATCAGAAAATATAGACATCATACATCTTTGAAAAGAAGCGGGTGCATTACATAATCCAAACGATATTCTACGATAAGCATAAGTTCCATAAGGACATATAAACGTGGTTTTGCTTTGATCATCAGGGTGGATAGGGATTTGGTGATATCCTGAATATCCATCAAGGAAACAAAAAAAGAATGATTGGCTAAGCGCTCTAATATCTCATCAATGAAAGGTAAAGGGAAATGGTCTTTCTTTGTTGCCTTATTAAGTTTCCTGTAATCTATACACATTCGCCATCCAGTGACAGTTCTTTGGGGTATTAATTCATTCTTATTATTTTAGACAACTGTCATCCCTCCCTTTTTAGGTACAACTTGCACAGGGCTTACCCACTCACTATGCGGTATAGGATATATAATTCCTGTATGCAAAAGTTTTAAGACCTCTTTCTTCACAACTTCTCTCATCGCATTTTGGAGTCTACGCTGAGGCTCTCTTGAAGGTGTAATTTCTGGATTAGTTGGTATACAATGAGTGCATGTGATGGGCCGATCCCTTTAATGTCTTGGAGTGAATAACCAAAAGCAAAGACGATGTTTTTTCTAAAACAAGAATTAATCTATAAGATTCTTCATCGAGAGTTTATCACTAATAATTACCGAACAATTTTTATCATTATTTAGAAAAACATACTTAAGACCGGAGGGTAATGGCTTAAGCTCAATAGGAGTTTTAGGCGGCTCTAGCAATTTATCAAGAGGTTCAGGATCAATAGGGTCCTCCTCCTCTTCATTAGTGAAGAACTGAGTGTCATCCTCTGAATTAGGTTCAATAAATTTATCAAATTCAATGGCTCTAACCTCTTCTATTGGATCTACTTCGGGAAGGGGGTTCTGCTTTAAATTTTACTGAATGCGTTATAGGTATCGAAAAACTAAATTCTTTCCCAATTTTAATGTCTAATTTGTCATTGCGACCTTCTTAAAGAAGTTTTATCATTGGAAGTCCAATCATTACATCAAAATCCCAAACATCAAAAAATATATAAATTCAGCAAGATTCAGAAATCATTAATAACAATAGTAAGTGCACTCAGAACTCCTAAACTAGAAATAATGTGTCCTGAACAGTTTTTTTAATAATTTATTTGTAGGAATTAATGGTATATCTTTTAAGAATTCTTTAGCAAATATATAAGACATAATATTAACTCCTACAATTGGGTCATATAAAGCCTCAAATGGATATGTATCTACTTGCAATTTTATAGTGACAGTGGAAGAATTAAGACGAATTACTTCTCGAGACTGCTTTCAGATTCTATCAACCACTCATCACCCAAAACAAAAATTAATTCTCTTGTTATTTCTCTAAAAAATTTTAAATCATCGGGATGTAAAAGATTTAGATCAAAATTGCTAGATTGTTGAGGTTGAATAATCTTACGATAAAATGTAGTATTTCTATAATCATTAAAAACGCATCCTCAATTTCACACATCCATTCAGAAATTGGAGTTATCTCTTTCTCATTAGCTAATTCAGGTGCTAAATCAACTACAGGTTGAGATGAATTAGACAAAAGTTCATTTTCAACTAATGGGGATTCTTCTTCTAACAACTCTTCTTTTTCATCGGGAAGGTCATTTAAGATATTAGTAAGAATAGTTTTAGCATGATCAACAGTAATATGGATAAATGCTCCACCCACGCCAAATTTAGGTATTCCTTATTTTTATCATCAAGGCCCAAAAACATGTTACAGAAGTATAGATTCCGATAAAGCAAGATTAGGTCCGAATTCATAAAGCCATCAAAACGATCCCAAGCCTTGCCTAGCGATTCATTTTCTAATTGTTTAAATCCTATAATTTCAAAACGAAGTTTAGCGACCCTTTCTATAGGAAAAAATTTAAGACAAAAGTTTTTTCGTAATATTTTCCAATCTTCTTGACTACTCCCAACATGGCGATTATACCATTTTTTAGTTCGTCCCGTTAATGAAAACGGAAAGAGTTTTCATCTTAACGTATCATCGACCATGTCCTTAATACTTAGACATGAACATGTTTGCTCAAAATCGGTTAAATAGAAATAGGGGTTTTCGCAAGAATTACCAGAAAAATTATGTTCCTGAACTAATTTGATTAATCCCGGGCATAGCTCATAGCCAGATGATGTAATAGGTTTACATGATTCTTTTGGCTAGAGGTATGATCCCGATGGTGCTCCGTATTGATATAAAAGTTGAGATTCATGTTCCACATTTATATATATATATTTTTTTTCAAGATAAAAGGATAATAATAGATTAAAATAAACTAAAGTCAAAATCAGCAAACCGTTCCCCGGCAACGGCGCTAGAAATGCTTGTTGGTATAAATTAACTGCACCCTATATTGTAATTATTATCAGATTATCCGCAAGCGCACAGATATATACTGATCAGCACTTCACCAAGATCAACCCGGTTTTAATATTGAACCCAAAGGAACAGCAGTGATTTATGACTAAGTCTATAACTCTTAATCTAAAGGGGTACAAACAATCTAGAAACTATTAAGAATGAGGAAATAGCTAATGTCTTCTAGTTCCGACAACAGGTAAGCTTTGTATAATACCGTCTAACTGGGCAAGTAACCTGAATAGGAGAAGAAATAGAGTAATCTCCTACCAAGCACCTATAAGCCTATCAGTCCTATCAACGGAAAGTGGACTACAGAGGATTCAACGAAGCTATAAAGTCACCTTCGCGAGCTACCACTATCCGGCTAATCAGGGGACATCTACAAGCAACTATAGCCTAGACACCACGTCTATGCTACGAATCACTACTTCGACCTAGGAGCTACCCAAATCAAAGCACTCAATATAATATGAGTTGCAAACTTAAAAAATGAATAAAAACAAGTTGCTTACTTGAATCAGAATGGCGAATACAAAAGTACCTCAGAACGCAGCTCCGGGCGAGGGAGCTGAATCCAGACGAATACAGCTACGAAGAAGCTCCGACAGGCCGAGACTCCTCCGAATCTCTACTCCTCTACTCTATCTCTTTAATCTCTATCTTGATTGCTAGCCTAGATCTAGTGGATATCTATCTAATGCTCTAGCTCTTCAGCTCTTGATCTGGCCTCTTCTCAGGGGGGGTCTGGCCCTTTATTTATAGCACGGTGGGATGAATGCGCGCCGTTAGATCAAACCGACTTAACAAGGGGCTGAGATGACTCCTCGGAGGCGGTGGAGGAAGCTTCCGTAAGGGGAGAAAATCCTAACCACGAGGGGCCGCCGGCGTAGGGGTGGGGCCGCCGGCCCCGAGGGGCTCCTCTGCCGGCCCCGCCGCCGGGGAGTCTTCAGATCCTTCCTACGCCCTGTTGGCGATATTTTCCGTCGCGATCAAGTTTTGTGATAATTACGCACTTTAATCTCTTTTTTAAACTTTTCTCGGATAATTCCCTGAAAAATATACAATTCACCAAAACTCGTGGAAATTATTAGTAATAACCATATTCTAATAGATATTCATATATGACACAGGGATATTTGCTAATAAAAATTACACATTAGTAGGTGTCAACAATGCCCCTTTACATGTGATCATGATGTAGGATTAACTTAACAATGATTGCTAGATGTAATTGCACTAATTAGAGTTATTCATTAATGTAGTTATTGAATTACCTTAGTATTTATTCCTGAGTCTATCCATTGGTTAGCTATTACTATGACTAGAAGAGCTCTGATGTTTATCTATTTATGATGACTGATCATTATTTATCATATATCTTTTATCACGTGACTTATCCCTGATATGAGTAGGATTCTAGTTATGGTTTACCTTTCACATCAATAGTGTAAGTTATAGTTATAAGTCCTATATAGACCTTCCCAGTGGTATAAATATAAATCGACAACCCGGTAGAACTCTCTAGGTAAAATGCTACAATGGTATAATTGTTCCGTCCGCTTGCGTAACCGTTCTTAGTTTATATCGATATTTTACGCCTAGTCATATTGATTGATACATATATATATAAATCTATATTTATCCTTAGCATATACAATTAGGGATGACAACCTAGTTCATGCTTAGGGATGTGGGTGAGAGATAAGTGGCTAGTTGTTAATGATAAGTTAATTTCATACCATGTGTTTCTAATCTCGTTAATTAGTAATGACGTTAGAAATACCAACAAGCATTTTTGGTGCCGTTGCCGGGGAAGGTAGCTAGGCAATTAAGAAACATTGATAGACTTATACTCAATTATGTGATCAAGATAACCATTAACCCCTGCTCAAGCAGGATTACCTTTGCTTGTCTACTTTAATATCTTATGCAGGGTCATGAATGACCGGTTTACGACCTTCCAGCATGCCCTCACAAAATAAGAAGAAACATAACAAATCCAATGTTGGAGAAAGAGATCGACGCCACAGGACTTTAATTCATATCTCAAGTGATGGGAACAAAGATGTTGCATCACTCATAAATTCCAAAGATGTGAGTCATGGTAAGTATGATCAAATAAAGGTGAGAAAGTCTTGCTCATGGACTTCAAAATTTATGAGTAGTTATCTTTTGCATTCCACTGCATGTTTACTTTAATCCATATATTCACACTATTTAGTTTAAATTTTTCAGCCATAACTTGTTCTATTTCATATATTCATCTCACGTGCATTATAAAAAAACTCACCATGATCATGCTCTTTTATCTCTATCTGAATAAATCTCTACTATATTTTCATGCTACCTTTATTTGCTATGATATATGTTTAGGCTTTAAAGTAATTTTATAAATCTCTTAAATGAAGCATGGTCCTTAGTTTGGGAGTGGTGGTTTTACTTTTAAAAGGGTTTTAAACTGAGCTCAGATTAAAATGCCTTCCTAAATTAAATTAGACGTGTTGTCTAAGTTAATTTTTGAGCCAATAGTATGTTGTAGTAGATACTGGATATTTTATCGGACTAACCCATGCAAGAAAATTTTGAATTAAATCTGGGAAGTCAAGAGATAAATTCACACCGAGAATGAATCAAGGTAGATGATAACTTTGCACAACAAGTCCAGCTTGAAAGAACAATCTTAATCTATTGGAGAAGAAGTTTTCAAGTGAATATTATTGCATCTCCAATAGACCCCAGCTCATCAACCGCAAATTAATCAAAGAAATCAGAAAGAAAAAAGGTTGATAAGTGAAGAGCATGTAATCTTCTATAGTTACATTGAATGGTGAAAAGACGAAGAAGATAAAAGGAAGACCTTGCTCAAGAAGACCATAAGCTCTCACCAATAGATGAACCAGATAACCCTCCTCTTCTAAGTGAGTTCGTCACCACTTACTTAGAAGGATGAAGACATGAGGTACATTTGTCCAAGCCTCATGCAACATGTAACTATAATCAACATCTCATACCATGTTGCTAATTTGTCTTGGTCATTTCTACCCTATGCCATGCTCAAACATAACTTGCAAAAAAAAAAAAAAAAAAAAAACAAATATATATATAAAATAAAATGCTCCTATGGTTCACCATACATATTATTGGTTCTATTTGAATAAATACCTTTAAGTCTTGCAAACTTCCTTATTCTATTATAAGTATGCTTTAGAATACTACTTAAATACTATAAAAATCAAGCATACTTATATAAGAATTTGGTTGTACATATAGACTAACCCCTCCTACATAAAAAATGTTTAAATCATATTAGAGAGACTATTCGTAGAATCAATTCAAGGTTAAGGGTATACTTCAAAATAATATCCTCGCTTTAACCTTGATGGAAAAATTTTAAATCATTGAAAACACGAGCTATAGATTAATCTTTAACTCTTAGGCAAACACTATCCGTACTTTGATAAATAGTATATTCCTTCAGGTATGTGTTGTCCACTAACCTCTTGCAGAGAAGACATAATGAGAGAAGCAGCAGGTCTGAGGAGTGAGAAAGGATTACAACATTTGAGACAAGATACTAATGAATAACCCATGAACAAGAAAGGAAAAAAGACTATTAAAATTCATTTACCCTTCATCATGCTCTAATAATGGAGGTAACATCCGAAGATAAGTGGCCATTAATTTCCTCTTGATCTTAGTATGCAATAAATGGCAAAATACAACCATGTTAGAGTTACAACTTAAATTGATCAACCTGATTAAACTCAACATGATTTGTTCTCTAAGTTCATTAATAGCGCTATTCTTTTAATCTCATTCTTAACCAAGTAAGCTAGAAATACTTCGTCTATTTTTCTTGATACATTATAAAGATAAATAGTCTTTCTAATAATTAAGTAGCTTTACTCTTTATCTGACAAGTTTAAATGCCATATTTATACTTCCGGTCCTCTCACCCATGATAGAAATGAATAATATGAATAATATCAATCTTATTGTGTCCAAGGTTAGAGTATGAATAAATTTCTGGTTCTGTTGGTGTTTTTCCACCAGCAGAGCCCATGCACTTGATCTCTACCTTGTCTTTATGGGCAGAACACACTTCAATTAAAGTGTGAGGAGATAATCTCCTAAATTCTACAAATGAAAGTTCTCAACTAGTAATAATGATGCACACAAGATTGGCTTCGAGACATTTACAATAGAAAGAAAGAAGTTGGCACCGTCATTGGGAGCCACTAGTGGAGGCACCACCTCAATCCTTATCCTTAAAAGCAAACCGAAGTACTTGATCAATAAACCACTACAAGAAGTCTAGTTCGAAGGACTAAAAACATCGAACCCTCACCGTAAGGTAACATCTGTAGTTATCTATATCTACTTTCTTACATTGCATGAGTTAATTTTTTTTAGTATGTTTAATTTTCTATATTAGTAATGCATAGAAAATAATAAAAATAAATAGTCTTGCATTAGGCTACATTCACGCATCTTAAAAACTTTAAGTCCCATGTGAAACCCTTGTAGTATAAAAGCTGTAAAAGTTCTCACTGTGGTGGCCTACAGAATAAAAATATATACCATGCATTTGCACTTTCTGCATACAAACCCATGAAATCTAAAATATATATTAATTGAGCATCCTGTTACAATACTGCTATCATAAAAATATTTTAAAACCACCACAACAACCAATCCTCTAAAAACGGCTAGTCATTAACATTTTATCCTAATACCGTTCCACGAGTTTTGGTGTTTTGTGAGAGCTTTCTACAGGATGACTCCAAGAGCCAGCTTACCTAAGAATTGTCATCTTCATCACTTAAAGTACATCTTTCTGACATACAGCTAACCCCTGTGTGAACGAAGTAACTTCTTGAGTGATAAGATTGAAGTATTCCAGGCAACACTTGCTCTTATAAGCATGAGCTCCTCTATGAGGACCACTCAGCTTCAACAATCAACCATATCAAACATCTAGCTTGGGGGAGAGCATCCCCTAGCTATCAGGTAAGTATACCTATATGATTATCGAGTCTATCTTATAGTCGTAAAATACCAAAAATATATGGGCACATAAAGGTCCACGTCTGTTGAGTCTTTTATGAGTCTTTAGTTAAATAAAATCTAAAAACCAATAAAAAGAAGTCTCAGTCAGTATTAATTATATAGAGTGTGTCTAGAGTCAACTATAAACTAGAAAATTTTATTTTTGGAGATGATAAATAATTGCTCTGCTGGAATTCTTTTAAAGTGTCTAGTTGTCAACCTTAAATTCTCCTAAAGTTTTGGACATGACTGCTTTGATATAAGAATTTACCCTAAGCCTAAAACTGGTGGAGGCATATGCTTAAGCTGAGTCTAGGTGATTGATTGATATGATTCATAAAGGTTGAGCTGCTATTTATCTTATTCCTAGCATTATTAAGTTCTGGAGATTTATTTTGAAAACCCAAAATCCTACATGATGAGCTCTTGTATGACAAAGTTTGAATTCCTACCACAGCCATATATAATACATTTAGAGTTAGAAAAACTTTTGCGCATTCATGCTGCTTGCTTTGCATTGAGTTTAGTCAACCTTTGTTGTATACCTTATGAGAGCCTTGTCATGCTTTTAAAATCAAGATCACTTACACACTCCATCCACATATGCATTACTCCGACTCTAGGATGTAAACGCAGTTATTTTTCACGTTCATCCAGATCCACCTTAAAAATATTTTTTTCTCCTACACTGGGAGAAAAATAAAAAAATATACCCTATAGGACAACCCCTATTTAATTGCTCTAAGTTCTTATTATCATCTCTCCAATTATTTATATATTCAAAGGATGCATGTGGCTATGCAAAGTATTAAAAAAGAGAGAAAAGGGAGTAAAAGAAGGACAAGTGTCCTAGCAATTAAAACAATGGGTACTTAGATGCCCGCCTCCCTGAAAGAGAAAAAGAAGAGAAAAAAGAGAGAAAAAGAGAAGAGAGAAAAGAAAACGAATAAAGATAGCCCATGTTTTTCCACGAAAAGTTCTAAGATCAAAAGAGAGATTTATTCTCAAGGAGCAAAAGTAGAATTAGAATTAGCCACTAAATACCTTATATACACCTATCCACCATATTCTATACACATGCACATCTTAATTTGATTGTATGCCTTGACTCTTTATGGATCCATTGTTTGGCTTTGCAATATATGAACTGCGAGTATGCTCATCCTTGTTTAATGCCACTCCTATGAGCTCCACTATAATCATTAGTTATAGAAGGGCATGACAACATGCCTCAGTAAGATCCATAAATACCACATATTAAAGAGACTTGAGGGTGTCATACAATTAAGCTCTGAGTTTTATTTTGAAAACTTACAAAACTCTAGAATATTGGTACTGTGAAGATTTCGAGACATGGTGCTTGACTTGATTATTCTGTCTTTCGATTACTCAAGACTCATGCATAAGCTATAAAGCCCTATGGTTAAAAGTAGAATGGGTAAATTTGAAGGTTAGAGCAGTTAATGTCTAATCCAGAGGAGAATCTCTGTTTGAAAGCATGTGTACCTTTCAGGAATAAAAGCATTGTAGCAACTCCTGATCCAAATATATTAGTAATTAGGCTTAGTTTGTTTACCAAGGGACTGGCAAAACGTAAGCTTGGGGGAGTTGTTGACGGTAGATAACGTCAACTTTTATTAGAACTTTAGACACAAAAGGATACACGAATACACACTAGTCTAGGGTTTTAACTGACAATTTCCACAAGTTTTACATATTCTACATTTTTCAGGGACTTCCAGAAAAGCTTAAAAGAGGGATTAGAGTGCATAATTATCACAAAACTTAACTACGAAGGCAAACATCATCATCGGGCTCGGGGAAGCATCTAGAAGACACTCGAAGCGGCCGGGACCCCGGGGGGCTACAGTGGGGCGGCCGGCCCCCCCCAGCGCCGGTCGGCGCCCCAGAGTTAGGGTTTGCCCTCATCTTCTTGAGTCTTCTTCCACCACCTATGAGGAGTCATCTTGGTCCTTGGTTAAGTCGGTTTGATCCTGCGGCGCACGTTCATCCTATCGGGCTATAAATAAAGGGGCAGACCCTCTTCCTAGAGGCATCAAGTTATTTGGAGATCAAGCCATCAAGAGCCTTCTCTAGTTCATCAGAGCCTCTCTAGTTCATAGCTTTAGCCTAGTTAGATTAGAAGTAGAGAAGTTCTAGTTCTTCAGCGGGATCCGGAACCCCTGGCGTCTGTTTGGAGCGCGGAGTTCGGTATAGTTCTAATACTTTGCTCTTATTGTATTCAATATTATGATTCAGGCAACATTGTTCTTAATCTCTTATATATTCTTAATTGCAATAGTCATTGTCTACTTTGATTATATGTCTAGGATAGTTGGTTTGATCTTATTGAATTCATGTAATTGCTCGTATAGCGTTTACCTAATCGATCATTGGGTAGACGGTGGACAATATGTAGACGCGGTGTCTAGATATTTTGTTTATCTGTGAGTGCACCTTGATGTGCCGGGTCGTGTGGTAGTCCGCGCAGGTGACAGCTGCGTTGGTTCCTCTGTAGTCCATCCCCCGTACGTAGGCAAGCAGGGCACGGTCACGAAGTTGGATAATGACTCTGTTTCACATCCTTCCTAGATGATGTCCCTTTACATGTGATCATGATGTAGGATTAACTTAACAATGATTGCTAGATGTAATTGCACTAATTAGAGTTATTCATTGATGTAGTTATTGAATTACCTTAGTATTTATTCCTGAGTCTATCCATTGGCTAGCTATTACTATAACTAGAAGAGCTCCGATGTTTATCTATTTATGATGAATGATCATTATTTATTATATATCTTTTATCACGTGACTTATCCCTGTTATGAGTAGGATTCTAGTTATGGTTTACCTTTCACATCAATAGTATAAGTTGTAGTTATAAGTCCTACATAGACCTTCCAAAGTGGTATAAATAAAAATCAACAACTTTGGTAGAACTCTCTAGGTAAAATGCTACAATGGTATAATTATCGTCCACTTGCGAGAACCGTTCTTAGTTTATATCGATATTTTCGTCTAGTCATATTGATTGACACACATATATATATAAACCTATATTTATCCTTAGCATATACAATTAGGGATGACAACCTAGTTCATGCTTAGGGATGTGGGTGAGAGATAAGTGGCTAGTTGTTAATGACAAGTTAATTTCATACCATGTGTTTCTAATCTTGTTAATTAGTAATGACGTTAGAAATACCAACAAGTACTTAACAAGATAAATCAATTTAAGCCTAATTAATCTATCAGTAGCAAATGTTTACTGTAGTATAATATTGTCAAATCATAAACTAATTAGGCATAATAGATTAGTCTCATGAATTAGCCTCCGACTAACAAATTAGTTTTATAATGTCTTTGTTTAATATTTTAAATTAGTGTCTAAACATACGATGTAACAGGGACTAAAAGTAGTTCCTGAAATCAAACACCTCATTTGTCTAGGGAAAGAGGCTAGCCATAGTAACACTTATAGATTATTGCTTAAGCATTGACACTTGGGAAAAGCAATATCGGTATGCACCAACTCTTCTAGGAGATGAAAGCCTTGCAGCTAAACGCAAGCAAAATGAGAAGACACTGCTACTAGAACAGCTCTAGTGATTACCATCACCTAGATGGTTTGGACCAATAAGATGGTGCTAGCAAGATTTGGTGATTGTTCTTAACCACATTGGATGGATTGTGAGAGGTTGAGCCTTCCCACAAGAAGATTCTCAAAATACATCCTCAGTGGAAAGCTCGTGCCATTGAGCTATAACCATTTCATGTGAGTTCTTGTGGCGCCCTTTTGTTGGCTAGGCTTGTGGACGCCTATTAGTCACCGAACTACCAAGTGTGTAGTCGATACAATGAGAACTATCGTGATGGTAAGCACATGAATCTCATGTGGCTCCTTGGTGTTCTTAAGTGGATTGATCCTTCGAAATCATATTGGTGACTGGCTTCAATCCGCAATCACTCTCTAGATCAAGCAATACGCATAGGGAGTGTGCCAGAAGGTTTTCTTAGCTCTAAGGGATGTCCAAGGATGTAAAGTGCCAAGAGAGACTCCCCAAAGCCGGCCATATACCTTAAATAGGTAACCCAAAAGACACCCAACCGTTACTCTCAAATCAGCCCTATCTGCGCACTAACTGGACATAGAGGTCGGCGTCCAGTCACCCGCTGGCCACCACATGGCCACGGATTTAACCTCGTCCGCTCGATCTCAACGGCTAGGAGCAGTCCTTGTGCTATTAAAGTTGCATTGGATGCGCTGGTCTTCTGACCGGACGTGTCCGTTGCATGCTCAGCTTAGCTCGCGTGCACATGCACCAGACGCTTCACCTGACTAGCCAGACGCACCACCACCGAGCATTTGGTGCAGTCCAAAGAGGTCAGAGAAGGCATTTTGCCCACTGGACGTGTCCGCTGCCTCCTGACCGGACTCACCAAGAGTGGTGCTCACATCGCCACCTGTTCGCATGCCACGTGTCATGATCGGACGCGGCACCGGACTCTACGGTCCACCGATATTAGGTCGCTTCTAGAAACACCCCGGATGCCACCACCGACTAGGACGCGTCCGATCCACATGCGAATAGTGTCCGGTCACCTCTCGTGACCTTCTTCCACTTGTGTTTATTGCCACCCTTAGTTCTAACTTGCTAACCACTTCGAGTCTAACTCTCAAGCATGTAAGTTAGCACTCTCCAAGGCTCTTGGTAAGGGTTAGATGTTAGCACACTAGTTTCTAATGCAAATACGAGTAAAAAATCACCTAGTGGCATTTAGACAACCGTTTTCACCATGAAATCATCCCTTTTAATAATGCAGTTATCGATCCTAAACCTGGCCATTAATTTCTCTACCCACCTATGATTGGCAAAATAAAAAGCCCTAGCTACCATTTTCCATTCTCTTCTCTTTTCTCGAGATGTGGAACACTTGATCACTTGTGATCTCCACTCCATTTGGCTTGGACTTCTCCTTTCTCCAATGCTACACATAGCAATATGTTTAGCCCTTAGGTTTCATCAATTAGCCAAAATCAAACTAAAAACTTTCAATCTCCCCCCCTTTTAATGGATGACAACTATATAAAGATATGAATTAAATTCAATTTTGGCCTACACCACTTGTCCAAGCAATTTGAGCTTTTTTAAAACATTGGATAAGTTATATAAAACTCATTTGGTAGCTATGACTCCCCCTACATATATGCTAATAGTTTGGATTTTAAAGCTTTGCATACATATTGGATAAAATAGTTTCGAGAATCATTTTTACTAAAATGACGTTAAGGTGTATAGAATGGACCTTTAAAGCGTGATATCATCGAGTATACATTATGAACCATCTTTAGCATCAATAGCTACCTCTTGCATTGATCTTGCTCTTGCATTGCATCCTAATAAGTAAATAGTGTGCATTTTTCATTTGTTATCTATTTTTTGCTTGCTCTAGTCACACTATCATCAAACACAAAAAGGGAGATTGTAAAAAAAATGGACCTTATGGTCCTTTTTAGTTTAGATTTTGATATTTGATGATCAACATGACCATTTGGACTACCAACGTCTACTAATATATATGTTATAGTTCAAATGGATGCAGTATAAACTTGGACTTAGGTAAAGTGATGGTCCAAGTGATCAACACCTCAAGCAAAACATTAGAAGTCATGTTGAAGGCATGCAATACATGGCAAAAAGACTAAGACATCAATAAGTAAAAGCCCGCCTTGAAACACACAAACAAAATTGAAGCCTTGCCAAGACAAATAGGTAAATAAATTGGAATTGTCATGATTTTGGATCTACTCAAATTGACATGATATTAGTTCAAAGTTGTAGAGTTCTTCAATATTCAAAATCGAAGTTTAGAGCTAAAAGTTATGCAAAAATACGAAAATATGGCACTCTGAAATTAGGGTAGCGGATTAATCCGATGCTACACCAATTAGTCCGATGATTACTAAATTAGTCCTCTCCTTACTGAATTGAAATGAAGGTAGCCCTACGCTAGGAGCTTAGTCCGATGATAGGCTAGTGAGAGGATTCAAATCTAGGTTGCAAAACTTTTTTTTGATAAAGGTAGCAAAACATCTAGCAAAATCTCAATTGCGCAAGTAGATGGATTAATTCATGCATATGTTTGATTGATTGTTTTGAGAGGTTTTATTTTTAGAAGTAAATTTGAAGTTACCTAATTTACCTCCTCTTAGGTACCTAAGTGTTGTTTCGTTCGATAATGTGAATGCAAACATGGCGCTCAGACCGAAGACTGGCCATGCGAGCACTTACGATTTTTGTTTGACGATAATATTAACCACGCGAGATTTCAATCGTTAGCTGACTAAATCAAGCATAATTGATAATTGATAATATTAATTAGTCACAAATGCTATTAGATCCCATTGTAGATGAAACAAACGGAAAGTAACGCGATCATCAGTTCACAGTGTGATCAGATCACTCCAAAACATGGATGAAGCAAACAACGTCCTAGTGGTTTCATAATGTTTAATTTCATTGCCTTCGTTTAGTTGTGAAAAATCAGCTAGCACTGTTGAGTTCCGAGATCTATAATAAGCAAGCAAGAATCACGTTCACGTATACTATCTAGTCCGCCAGTTCAACTAGTTCCACCGATTCACGTACCCAAAATCATCGTGACCTATTAAAAAAAATCATCGTTAGACCATCCCAAAGACATTGATTAGATTTAGATGAGTAGCATGACTGCATGAGTCATGGATTGGATTGACCGTGCAACCCACCTGCGTCTCTCTAGACTGAATGGCCAAGTCACATTTGTTAAGGAAACAATCAAATATCCAGCAACTCCAAAGGCACTCGTTCACACAGAAAATGGTAATTTACATTTATGTAATGGAGTATTTGTTGTTTTGGCTCCTTGTCATATAAATACGGAGTACGTACATTGCTTAAAACAGTTCAAAAGCGATGCATTTTGCTTTTTTTTTGCGACGATAAAACGGCAGTTTTTGGAAAAAAGAATGGAGGCGAAATTCAATGCACGTCCAGTCCTGCAATCCAGCGATACAAACAAACGTGGATAAGGTGCGCAAGCGTTCGAAAAAAAAAAACCATGCACCTCACGTGCACTTCAGTAGCTGTGAAAGGTCGCGTGAGCTGACGTCACTTTACCACTTTTTTTTTAGTGGAACGTCGCTTTTCCACCTGTTCCCGTATGACGTGTGGCCCCGCAGAACCCACCAGCAGCTACAAGCCCGGCAGCGTCATACACCTGGCCCCATCGCATCCACCCAAACCTCTCCCACTCCGCTCTGCGCCCCTGGGCCTGTTTGTGAGGGTGGCCCGACGGCCCGGCTGCACCCCCGGGCTGCAACTTCACTTGTTTGGTGCCTAGGCCCACTCACGAGCCAGGCCTTGGCGGTCCAAAAATCACTCTCCCTCATGGCTCTGGAAAAACGAGATTCACCTCCGTTTTTCCACGGCCTGGCCGGCAGGAGCGAGACGGAGCGCATGGTGAGCGAGCTCGTCACCTCCCACCCTCTCACCTCTCACCTTGACGCGCCGCTCTCCCTCGCCGCCGGCCTCCTCATCGTCTCCCCCAACGGCTCCATCTCCTCCGAGCTCTCCCACCCGTCCCGCTCGTGGCCCCTCGTGCTCCATCTCTCCGCGCTGCCCCAACACGTGCTGCTGCTTAAGATCGAGGAGGTGGCAGCGAGGCCCGGCGTGCCGTTGGAGGAGGAGCAGGAGACGCCCGCACGGCGCAGGCGCCTCTTTCTCCGGCGCGCGGAGCTCCCAAGCGTGGTGGAGCTTCCCGGCGCGGCCCTGCTCCGATGGACATCGTCGGGAGCGTCAAGGCCTTGGTGGTCGGGGCCAACAGCGACTACATGGGAGCGGGGAAGGGCAACATGGTCGAGCTGCTAGACGTGCCGCCGCTCACTGAGGCTGTTAAGCTGACGAGGGTGCAGGCTCCTCTGCTCCGGCCACGACTGCTCAGCCGGTTCTCCTCCATGCCTGCGAGCTTGTGATTCCAAGTCACACCGGGGGCACGCCATTGGGGTGCTCGACGAAATGTCGAGGAGGAGAGAAACCTGAAGGTGTGGTGGTAAGGCTACCGAATTTCAGTGGAGGGTAAGCATAACTATTTTGTTCACAAACCAAACACGATCTCAATTAAACCGGGTTAGATTGGACCAGGTGAACCAAACACGCGAAGTTGCACCATTGCAGCTGTGCTCGTGCTAGCCAGGGCTAGGGCGGACAGCCGTGCTGGGCAGGGCCTCCCTTCCAAACACGCCTCTGTGCCCCCTGTGGGCTGTGGCCCTGTCTAGTAGAGTCCACCAATCCCCCGGCTCCTCGCATTAATCAAAACCGAATCCACGCAAGCACGGCCGGCCGCGCACTCGGCCCCTAGTACAAGAGGAAAAGGAGATGCTCGCCACGTCCACCACTCCCACCACCCGCAACGCCGCATCACTCCGCCTCGTCCCCCACTACTCGCGCTTCCGCTTCCACTTCCACTTCCGCCGCGCGCACGAGTCACGAGGCGGCGGCGGGCCACGGCCACGGCGACCCACTCTCAGGTGTTCCCTCCGCCCCCGATCCGCCCGCGACGAGGGGCCGAGCGGTCGGGCTCACCGCCTGCCCTCACTCATTGCTTGCTTGATGTTTGCCTCCAACTGCAGGTGCTGCGGCGGGACCGCGCCTCCTGCTGCTGCTGCTGCTGCGGGGAGGATGGCCGCGGCGACGGCGGGGGGGACATGGTGTGGGCGCGGGTGCTTGAGGACGGCGTGTTCCGGTTCGACGCGTCGGAGGCTGCGCGCGCCGCGGCGGGGCCCAGCCTCTCGTTCGCGGACCCGCGGCGGCGGGAGGCGCCGCGGGACGGGCGGACACGCCCGCCGTCTTCCCGGCGTTCGAGGTCGCGGCGGAGGGAGCCCAGCAGAAGGTCGTCATAAAGGTACGCCAACGCCACGGCGACGCGCGCGTGTACTGGCCGTTGGTTTCGGACTCTGGATGGTGCCGTGGACCGTGGTGGGGGTGATGCGCGTTTGGCGCTCGTCTCGTCTAGTTTTTTGTTCTTAGATTAGAAATTAGATCGCTAGCCTCGTCTACCGTATGGTCCTCCTGCTGGGTGTTGGTCGTTTGGATGGTCCCTTGTTGGCTGATGGTCAGAGCGCGTGAAATGTTGATCCATTGATCCCCGTATCTGTTGCTGGTTTTTGCCTTGTTTGATGACGTAGCACTGTTGCGATGGGTCGACATGGGTATGTATCTGACGCAGGAGTTTCTCCCTCCTTTCCTTGCGAGGTTTCACGCTTAACAGATTCACGCATTGGGTTAATGAATCCATGATAAGATAATGTACATCCTGCAGATCCACATAAACATTCAAATTGTTCACAGAAGGGATCAACGTTTTATTACCACCATCCCTGAAAGCATATGACCACCTTTCGAGTTTTGACGCAAGTCAAAATTGCTAAGAACTATTTGCATGTTTGGGCCTTTGGGCAAATGATTGTGTAAGGCCGTTGCCTTGCCATGCTCACCACAGTGATGCAACCATCTCAATTTGAAGCATTCAACTCCACTCAGCCCATTTGTTATCTTTTTTTAAAACCATTTTCTAGACTGGAGTTGCTACCATTTCCAGTTTAATATTCACATACTGAATCTGGACATCTTTGCTGGTTTATGTAGAATCTGGCTACCTGACATGCGGTTGTTTTGTTGGGGGCAAACAAACAGGTGTGTAGCACCGCCAAAATAACAGTACAAAAATATGTTCCACGAGTGTCAAACACACGAATTTCCGTACATTGGATCACAATCTAACAGCCAGATTTGTTGTCCTGTTTCGTTGGATCACAAGCTAATTTGCATCAACCCGATAAGCTTTGTTCTTGTCATTTTGAGCGAGTTTTCTTTTCTTCTATTTTTTTATGGAAATTTTGAGCATGAGTTATCCGTTGTTAGTCTTAACATTTTTTTGGAAATGACTAGGCAGCAACCAAGTTTTTTTTGCCACTCCTGGTGCTTGGTTGCATTTACAATGCCTTGTTACTATATTTACAATGTTTTATTACTATATTTACAATGATGTCCTTTCTGTAATTTATTGGAGAGAGTGATGTAATTTGGGGATACACAAATTTTATTTTTATAGATTGCAGATCTTAGAGAAATATATGTCAAATTGTTCAGAAAAAATTCAAATTATTTCTATGGATTGCAGATATAGAATTGTTCTGAAAATTACAAATTATTTCTATGGATTGCAGATATCAGAGAATATATATCAAACTATTCAGAAAAAAATTACAAATTATTTCTATGGATTGCAGATATCAGAGAAATATACCATATTATTCAGATAAAATATATGGATTGCAGATATCGTAGAAATATATGCCAAATTATTCAGAAAGAATCATGTTTTACAAATTATTTTTCTTGTTTTGGATGTGCGTGTAAGTTGGGGTAATCAGATCCATTGGAGACGGATAGGGACCGCGGCAGGCGGTGCATTGTATGTTGTCCGCCCGGATCAACCGACACATTGTGAATGGATCAAACAGTGCCTGAGCCTGAGCACGCCGCATTATCATAGCAATGGCAGTGGCCAGTCGGCTGTGCACAGATGGGACAGATCCGAAGTGGTTTAACTTTTCCATCTGGCGCAGATTTGACGCACTTGACGAGCAGCCTCACATCTGACGTTTGAAACAAGAAAGGGACAGATAGGAATGCTAAGAATCATGTGTCAAGAGCAAACAAAACACTTGATTGACGTTTAGTGTTTCTCTTTATTTAACTTCGTCCATCCTACAAACATGATTTCTGTAATGGCTTTTTTGAAACATTGCAACATGTTATGTTGGTAACAGTTTTTTTTTTTTTTTTTTTTTTTTTTTTGGCTAAAGCCTAAAGGGGATGGATGCCTGAACCCCAGGACACCGATGGATTTTTGTTTCAGCTTTTGCCTTCAACATGTTTTTATTATCCCTGATAATGCTAAACTTTGAATTGTGTTTTGTTTTAGTCTTGATGTGTACATTCCTGTAATATTATCTACCTGGAACTATAAATGTCACAAAAGCAGATGTGTGCAGGCTCACTTGTTTTCTTTTAATCAAGCAGCTTCCTCCTGGGACATCTCTCTATGGTACTGGAGAAGCGAGTGGCCCACTTGAACGGACAGGGAAACGGGTATGGCATCTGCTTTAAGAAACTATATACTATATATTTGAGTTGATTTCTCAAAACTGCAACCATTGACATTATAACAAATGTCCAATTCTTGACCATTTCACAAAAAACACAACAACTTTGGTTTTTTGCGAAACAATCACCTGATGAAAAATATATGATTCACCTAAGACAAACAGGCTAGGACTGGTGCCGCAGCATCCTGAGCACTGGCCCTGTCTCTGCCCTTGTTACAAATAGCTATTGTTATTATGCATGTGATAGACTTTAAAGATTGTCATGATTTATAGATATATTTTTCATCAGGTTTTCACATGGAACACAGATGCATGGGGTTTCGGGCCAGGAACCACTTCATTATATCAGTCACACCCTTGGGTTTTAGCCGTCCTCCCTGATGGAAAAGCATTGGGTGTCCTCGCTGATACCACTAGGCGTTGTGAGGTATGTTGGATTAAATCATTCTATTTATTTGATTTGTTGACATTAATATTTTAACTAATCTGTATATTGAACTGAATTTTTTTTTTTTACTGTGGCAGATTGATTTGAGACAAGAATCAACTATAAAGTTCTCTGCCTCTTCTGCCTACCCTGTTATCACTTTTGGGCCATTTAATACTCCAGCTGATGTTATGACATCTTTGTCGCATGCAATCGGTATTTCTACCATGATTTAACAAATATATCTTCTGGCACTTATAAACTATATTTCTGTGGACAGATATACCCTACATGTTCATGCTTTATTGAGTCAAAGTTTAATTTCTTTCATAAGCAGTTAAGCTTTATATCTCTGATCTAATATGAATACAAGTAATAATAGGAAGTATTTTATTCAGTTTGGTACATTTTGTAAATCTTGATAAAATCAAGGTGTTGATAAGTAGAATGTTGTTTGGTTGACCAATCTAACATTACTGGCACTGGTTTATCCATTTAGACATACCTTTCACAGTAGAATTGGGGTTTCTATCTTTGCCACCTATATTGTCATTCGCTCAGGGGCGGGCCTACTTAGAGTCAAGGGTATTCAATTGAATACCCATTATTTTTGTCAAACAATTAGTAATTCTATATGCTGCACAACTCAAGTTATGATAAAAGCTTATGAATCTAAGATATAATGCTCCATTCTGTCCTATATATCTTGCTATACAATCCAATGTATATGCCAAACTGGGTTTTAATCTTTCAGAAAAAAAAAGTTTTCTTTATCCTTTGAAAATTTTGAATACCCACGTTCCAAATCTTGGGCCCGCACCTGATCCGCTCTCCAGTTTATCTTTTACCGAACTAGGCATTAGATACATAAGATAGCATCATTCCCTCTCTCTATCGAATTGGTCATAGTAGAACACAAACATGCAATTTAGATGTTCTATGTTATTTTACTTGCTGCCTTGTTGAATAAGGTGAGATTTTTTTTTCCCCATCATAGGTACTGTGTCTATGCCGCCAAAATGGTCACTTGGCTATCATCAATGCCGTTGGAGCTATGATTCTTCTGAGAAAGTACTCAAGGTATGTTCTTGTCAGAGTGCAATATCTTTATCTATGTATATTTCCTTTTCTGAAGGAAATATTAATGTAATGTTTCAGTGGCAGCTACTCCTAGTCTTCAACTTTGATGAATAAAGTGTGTGGCTGGTCCTGTTAGTGTTGATGAGGGTTCATTTTAGTGTGCAAACAACAAATTCTGTGCCCATATGAAGTAAGAATTGATGAGCAGTACACACTGCTAGAGAATTTGTGGGATCCATATAATTGCTGCCTATATGCTACAATGATTTCAATAAATTTTCTGACATCAAATGTTCAAGGCTTCATGTTTTTATTTTCCTTATTCATCTCATCATCTGTTAGCCCCACTGTTGCTAAATATGTATCACCTGGAATTCTCGAAGTTTTGAAACTTTGTGCCACTTATATACCTATATTCTCCTACAAATGTAAACTATATATGCGACTATTTACACAAGTAAATTTTTAATGAATATATTTTCATGGTATATATACTTATTACTTTTAATGTTATATATTTTCATGGTATATATACTTATTATTTTTAGAAGTAATATATAAATATAAACTATGGTCAAAATCTTGCATTCAGGCTTGGAAAAGTAAAAAAGGTCTGAACATACATGTAGTGACAAAGGAAATGCATGAAAGCATGGTGTACTTTTCAAACAAAGTGATATCTTCATAAGTTGGAGTAGAAAACATTTATTACTAGAGATGAAGTTTTTTTTCCCTCTTATGTAAGTTGGAAAATAAACCATGTTATCGGAAAGAATTATGTTCCTTTTTAACTATTTGTCATGTGCTTTGCATATTTGTCACATGGTTCATTTTGGGACATAAGAATATTTTGATAATATATTTTATACTGAATTAGTGTTGCATGGTTACTTTTTGCTTCCACAGGTTGTTAGAACATTTAGGGAGAAAGGCATTCCTTGCGATGTTGTCTGGATGGATATTGACTATATGGATGGTTTTAGGTGCTTCACGTTTGATAGTGTAAGTACTGGATCTGTTGTGTTTGCTACATTGGAGCCCTTTAACTACTGATTTGTGTTTCTCTTATGTTTTAGAACTTTATAGTTATATTGCTTCGGAATGTTTACTAGAGCCTCGAGTTATTTTTTTTCCTATCATCATGCACTCTTTTTAGCTAACCTTAACGGTGTTCTTTTGAATGCAAATAATTTACTATGATAAATGATTTTCTTCAATCCTATTTGAGCACTTTGCTATCGATTTGCTACAGATCCGATTCCCTGATCCAAAATCAATGGTGGACGAACTCCATTCCATTGGTTGCAAGGCAATCTGGATGCTTGACCCAGGGATCAAGAAGGAGGATGGTTACTTTGTTTATGATAGTGGCTCAAAAAGCGATGTTTGGATTCAAAAGGCAGATGGCAGCCCATTCGTTGGTATGTATCACTGACTTAACTAAGATTCATAATCATTTTTCTTAAACGTTTGGAGGATATGCCTCATATAGTCTACATTCAGGGGAGGTGTGGCCTGGTGATTGTGTTTTCCCTGATTTTACATCTGAAAAAACACGAATTTGGTGGGCTAGTTTGGTAAAGGACTTCATCTCTAATGGTGTTGATGGAATATGGAATGATATGAATGAACCTGCTGTTTTCAAAGTAAGCGATCTGTCATGACACATATAATTAATATTGTGTTCTTCAATTTTTCCTATGTAACTGAATGTGCTGGTTTAAACTTGTAGACTACCACGAAGACAATGCCTGAAAGCAATATCCATAGGGGAGATGCTGATATTGGTGGTGTTCAAAACCATTCATACTATCACAATGTATGTTTTTGTTCCCTTGCCATGGAAGTGGCTAATAACAGTGGCATTAGGGCACATATTTTTCTACTTCTATATTCATATATTTTAGTGTCTAATTTTCAGGTCTATGGAATGCTAATGGCAAGATCTACTTATAAAGGAATGGAAATGGGCAATGCAGCTAAACGGCCTTTTGTTCTTACACGAGCTGGTTTTACAGGAAGCCAGCGTTATGCTGCAACATGGACTGGTGATAATCTTTCAAATTGGGAGCATCTGCACATGAGTCTACCAATGGTTCTTCAGTTGGTAATCGAAACATTTTTTTCTAATATCCAAATAGTGTCTAGTCTTTCCAACTTCTCAAAATATGTTCCCTGTGGCCCCTAAAGAAAATCATTCTAGCTCTTTTTTGTCGTTGGTGCAAATTCATGACCAATTTTGTGACTCGTTATTTTAGCATTTAATTTATTGTGATATTCGATTTCACTGTATATACAATCTCATGATGTGAAAGCAACTAAGTCTGTCAGTACACAGAAGTGCTAGGGTTAAGAACCAAGGTCTTCTGTATTAGTTAAATTTTGTTCCTCAATTAGTTGTGCTCCGTCACATTTCTACTGTTATTCTGGAAAGTTTTAAGGAGGCTGTTCTTGAGATGTTGATGCTTATACACTGAAATTGTTTGTGGCCAAATTTTAATTTTACAGTGGTTCATCTGGCAAGATGTGAGATTTAAGCGTGCATCTTCCCATGGTGTAATGATGTAACAATATGTTTATCTGATCAGGGTCTCAGTGGTCAACCATTGTCGGGTCCTGATATTGGTGGTTTTGCTGGAAATGCTACTCCGAAACTTTTTGGAAGATGGATGGGTGTGGGTGCATTGTTTCCATTTTCACGCGGCCATACAGAAACTGGTAGCATTGACCACGAGCCATGGTCCTTTGGTGAAGAGGTACATGCTATCCATACTGCCATCCAAACATGTGTACTCAAGAACACAGAAAACTTTTGCTACTGTGCATATTTCTGCTTCAGTACATTTCATCTATGCATGCAATACATGGTGGATGGTTCAGTTTCAGTTTCTTTATTATGCTCCTTTTTGTGCAATATACTTGCCACATTTCTATAGGCTAGCTGCTTCTTGAGGTTGCCATACATCTGTTGAGCATTTCCTCGATTTTTGTGCCGGTTGTTAACTCTTTATGCTGTACATCATGATTTAACCTGCACTCTTTCTGTTCTGGTAAAAGGGTTAAGGTTCCAAGGGATTATTGCTGTGCTAGAAATTTCTGCTGCTGTGTAGGCTAGATATGTTCATAGGTAGCTTGACCTTGTGGGCTTAGCCTTGTTTCTTGTAATCTTGTGTTCTTCTAATGCTGTACACTTGGATTTTACTTATCAGATACAGTTTTGTAGTTAAGATGTACCTTGTCATAGCAGCAAATCTGCTCTGTTCTTTTTATTTTTATTTTTTTATCATTTTCTTTACTTTTTATAAAAAATAACCAGTTTTCATCTACCCACTGTACATGATTTTAATCATATTGATGGTCAAAGTTTAGTCGATGAAATGGATCTTAGGACATCAAAGAAACAGGCAAGTGATCAGTGGTTTGATTCAATTTATTTTAGCCGGCAAGAAGAATAGCATATGTAAATATTTTGTTAATATAAACTTAGGTTAAAACATATAAGCTACACTTTGTGTGTCAACTGCTCTCTAACTCCGTTATTTCGTTACTTATTTCCTCCATTTCATTTTTCCTAAATACATATGTTTTCCCCTGGATGACAATAGCAGGTCTTTGTTTGGTATTTTGGTTGAGTTCTATGTAATTTTCCTGGGAATCAAAGCCTCTTCTGGCCATGCCATTTAGTATCCCCCTCTCTCTCAATATGCAGGAGAGCTGTGTATTATTTCATTAAAGAAGAAAAATAATGAAGTACAAAACCTACTCCATGCCACACCCTCAACCAATTAAAACGAGTTAACCACCAGCTATTTAAAATACAATGACTCAACATTAACAAACTTGGAACCTAGACAAATGCCGAGACCAACTCGAAGAACCGCTTTGCAGCAGCAGCACACCACAGTCCACATCGCACCTTCCTCTATGACAGCCCTTACAAGAGAACCAACTTGAAGATGCAATTGTTATGATGCTTCCAAATGGCTATTTAGTATTGATCTTCTTGATTGAAAAAGCATTGGTTAATTGGAGAAATTTCATGTTTCAGTGTGAGGAAGTCTGTCGCCTTTGCGCTACTAAGACGGTACCGGCTACTGCCACATATATATACTCTTTTTTACCACTCACATACAAAGGGTATTCCAGTTGCTGCTCCAGTTTTCTTTGCTGGTAATTAATTCTGTCACTTTGTACCACCCAATTTTAAGTTGGCTCAGATGCTGGTAGTTTGTAGGGCCGAACACAGATGTGTGGCAAGTTGCTGCCTCCCTTTCTTTTGTGATCCAAACTTCGTATAAGATATTTACAACCTTTGAGGAGACTGTCTGGTGGGTTATATAATAGATGATATTCCCAGTTGCAGTTTCTTAACAGATGTTATGTCACGTTCTTCATTTCTTTTAGATCCACAAGACCCTGAACTGAGGAAAGTTGAGACTTCCTTTCTCCTTGGACCACTCTTAGTCTGTGCAAGGTAATATGTCTTCACAATAGTGATTTGATGTAGCTCTGTGCCAGTTCCTCAGTGGATGTTTGTGTGTTAGAGACGATTTTGCATCATAAATTGTAAAATTTTCAATTATCTGGCATCAAATTTATATAGATGAAAAGATGCCAAAATGCCAAGTGTTATTTTTCTTCATCTTTCTCTATGCTTTGGTATCTTTAATCTTTCCAATTGTTTTGGCAGCACTTTACCTAATAAAGGAGCTCATGAATGTGTGCATAAGTTACCGAAGGGCATATGGTTGCCTTTTTGATTTTTTGGATTCACACCCTGTAAGTTGGTTTCTAAACTTTTAGTTTGCTGACTTCAATTCTATTCAAAGATTTATTTCTGAATGGATAATTGTGTAGGATCTGCCGGTGCTGTATCTACAAGGTGGTGCAATTCTTCCTGTAGGTCCTCCTATTAAGCATGTTGGTGAAGCAAGTTTGGAGGATGATGTGACACTAATTATCGCATTGAATGAAAATGGTATATACTTTCTCATTTTCTGAAGATCAGATGTTCGTATCCTTTATTTAAGGTGGTGTTTGGTTGGGATAAGGAAACAAAAACGTAAAGGGACTGGATAAACAGTGGTAACATCAACATCATAAGCAATTAATTGATCTGTCTGGTTAGCCTTGGTAACGGTAACAGTAGCTTTGACGGCAAAGAAGACTAGATCTTGGCCTGCGTCTTGCCATCCTGTTCTCCCTTCACACTGCCGCGCTTTGCATTTTTTTCTTCTCAAACACGCATGAGAAATGCCCATCATTATATAGGAAGAAGAAAGGAGTCTAGATGAATCATAACCCTATAGGGGCAAATAAGTTATAAAAAGGATTCACCGACAAACTTTAACCAGACCAGGAACTGAGAAATCCAATTATGGCCATATGCTTTGGAGCCCTTTGGCTCCTGCCATACACCATAAGGTTGCCTCATCTCTAATATCCTGCAAGATGGCAATATGATTAGGAGAAGACTCCTAGAAAATACAGCCATTCCCGATTCCCATGTTTACATATCCACCATGCCACCAAAACAACCAAGGAGTTAAAGCCCTTGCGAGGTAAATTGGGAACCATCTGTTAAGCATGACACCACCAATCTGTAAAACTGCAGTTCTCCAAACCTGGGGCTAAGTGTTGCAGTCCAACTATTGATAGCACTGAAAACCACACACTCCTTGCAAACACACGAGTGAGCAAACCACACACTGCTGCTACGCTGTGCATAACCAGGAGAGATGCCGAAGTGACACTGCATGGCCACTGTCATCACAACAAGCTTCCATCTGCCGGTAAGGACTGCGCTACGTCCTTTGCTCAACCCCACACCTTCTCCAGCCCAGCTGTGTCTGGATGGTGATTTACGCCCTTTCCGAGTTCGTGCCTGAACAAATTTGATGAGCCACTTTTGTGAAGATACAACTAAGTATTGGATAGTGTCCTGGTAGGAGCATCATTACTTTAGGGAAGGCCTATACTCAATAACAGTGTGATCTGATTACAGGAGGCCTAAAACCAACACCACACAATGGATCTATTACCCGCAGTAATCAAATTAAAATCACGTTACCATCATCTGAACCAAACATCACCCAAATGTCTATGTCATATGTGGTTGAATGGATAAGAAAACAAAATTTGATATGCTGCACATTAATCTGTGTTTCAAAAAGGGCGACTTTTCTGTCCTCTTTAGGACTCCAAGGCTGACTCCCCCCTGTTGATCTCTTCTACCATTCTCTGTGGTCTGTACATTTGTGCGCCTTGTAGTCTTTTCCTTTTATTTTTCACTTTACACTTTTTTTATTTTAATATAAATCTCTACAGTGGGGGCTTCCCCTACTGTATTTATGGTTAAAAAAATCTAAACTATTTTGTATGCTTTAGTTAGATCTTATTTGTGTTCAAGATATTGATTTAAAATGTTGTCTCAAAGCTGTGTGCATGATATCTGCCAATGGCTTGGCTTGTTTTACAGGTAGAGCTGAAGGTGTCCTATTTGAAGATGCTGGAGATGGATATGCATTCACACAGGGAGACTATCTTTTGACATATTATATTGCTGAACTCCACTCATCGGTTGTTACTGTCAAAGTCTTAAAATCTGAAGGGTCATGGAAGAGACCAAAACGAAATCTAAAAATAAATATACTGCTTGGTGGAGGTGCTATGGTATGCCTATTGCTTTCCATTATTATTTTTTCACTCAAGAAACGAACTTATCTCTACCAATTTTTTTTTTTCATCCAGATAAGTACAGATGGTGTTGATGGTGAAGAAATACACCTTACAATGCCTTCTGAATCTGAAGTGTCAAGCTTAGTCTCAACTAGCGAATTTGAGCACAAGAAACGAATGGGTATTTCCTGTACCACTTATTTATGGTTATATTGTTTTGGATCTAAAAGGAAAGATTTGCTATTTCCATAAATTTTAACACATTATCAAAAAAGATACAATAGTTTTAGTTGCCTCCAGTTGTCTTATGCTGGCACATTGCGATGGTTGTACAGAGATGATTCAGCCTATACCTGATATAGAGGAGCCATCAGGGCAGGAAGGTGCTGAGCTATCAAAAATACCTGTTGATTTGAAAAGTGGAGACTGGTTCCTTAAGATTGTTCCATGGATTGGAGGCCGTATTATCTCGATGGCCCATCTTCCTTCTGGTAGGCTCCACAATCACATGTGCAATGTGTAATATATTCTAATCATTTTTATCTTAGAAATAGTGATATCCTTGTTTATTTTCTGATGCGTACTTTTTCCTGACATACTTTAAAATTCATCTATGTTCTTTGTGAAGGTTTTATACTTGTATATATCCTTTACTTGTATATATCCTTTCATCATGCTAATGCATTATGAATGGATCATGTTAATTTATCATTAGCTTTGAGTATCACTTGTTAATTATTATCTAGCATAGCTTGAGTATAATTTATAATTGATATTTGCAGATTCCCAGTGGCTTCACAGCAGGATTGAGATAAATGGTTATGAAGAATACGGTGGGACTGAATATAGGTCTGCTGGTTGCACAGAAGAGTACAAAATCATCAGGTAACTGAAGTAATCATTTCAGACTAGTTGTCCGTTTGGTTATTTGTTTCCTGTTACATTTTTTTTGTCCAGTTCCAGTTTTGTCCACTATATAACTTTAAGTTCAAAAAACTATAGGAGGTATCTTGAACAATCTGGAGAGGAGGAATCTATTTGTATGGAAGGAGACATTGGCGGTGGTCTGGTTCTCCAGCGCCAGATATCTATTTTGAAGGACAACCCAAAAGATTGTTCAGATTGACTCCAGCATTCAGGCAAGAAGTGTAGGAGCTGGTTCTGGTGGATTTTCAAGGTGAGCTCCCATGTAATTACTCTGATAAATTCTTAATGAGTTTCTGTGCAACTCTGCAACTAACATAAATTTCAACCACAAAGCACACCACCAGAATGCTCCTATGCTTATGCATGGAAAGCAATTTTGTGGAGATTCTGTCCTCAACTCCAACAATGTACCTCAGGTAGTAGTTAAAATTAGTGCAAAACATATTCTAGGTGGTCCATAAATGGGATTGTGTT